>BLFK01000271.1:655336-662836 GCA_014634185.1 Astreopora myriophthalma
TTACTTTCTGGATCAATAGTTTTCAAGGTTAAAGCAGCATTTTTCTTCGGTTGCGCTTTTGTTCGTTCCTTCGCAAGTCATTAGATGATCAGTTGTAGGGTCGGTTCGAAGTTCAAGTTCAGTTTCATTACTCAGTGATTTAGTGTAAAACGCCACAAAAACACACACTGTAAAGAGAGTAAAGGTAGCCTGCAAGGTATTTTTCACTGCAGCATTTTTTCACTGCAGCGTTTTTTCCCTGCAGCGTTTTTTCCCTGCAGTGTTTTTTCCCTGCAGCGTTTTTTCCCTGCAGCGTTTTTTCCCTGCAGCGGTTTTTTTCCTGCAGCGTTTCTCTGCAGCATAAAATGCTTGCGCTGCAGAAAAAAAGGTATATAGTACCTGAGGAAAAGTCTTATGAAGAGGAAGCCATGCACTCAGGGCTAAGATACCACAAAGACGCTTTTCCATTGTTAGTGCTGTATATAATGCAAGTGCCCCACCTTGTGAAAATCCACCTTGTCCATGAAGAGGAAAAAAAAACCCTTAATGAGCATAATATGATATTATATTCTTTAATCTAATTCTTACTTCGAACTTGAAGGTCAGACAGAGTCGTGTCGAATTTTAGGCTGACATTTTTTAATCTGTATTTTACTCAAAAGTAGCTCAGTTGCATATTTTTAATACTCTACTTTACTTAACTTACATACCAACTACTTTCACAGCTTTCTACAAATTTGTTTATTTTATCATAATGATTAAAATAATCTAAATACTAAGTGTTTTCCTTTTCAAATGATGCAGGAGGTGAAAATTATGGCCTTTTGAGACAATCCGGGGGCATGCCTCAGTTTAGTTGCTGGCGACTGAGCTCTTCACAGGTGGCGAAAGTCACCGGTTACCAGCTGAAAAGGAAAACCCTCAATATTTGAAGGGTCCAGAAGGTGAACATAAAGTGTAGAGGAGAGTGTAGTCATTATTGTTGACTGAGGATGGGATGAGGATTAGGGGCTTGCCGTTATAATTATACCAGAGTAAAACTGGGCTGTGATTATCTGTTCAACACTGGACAGGAAGGAAAGAGAAATCATGAAATCATTTCTCAAAAGTGCTGCAGCCACAGTCAAAGAGTTAGAGACAGAATGATCTTGTTGGGCATGGCTGAGGAGGAGCATCTGCAAGATTGATTTGAGCTAGCTGGACAAGGCCAAGATAACAAGTCTTCCATGCTTGTTGTCATCCCACTAAAGAAAGCACACAAGCAGAGAAGCAGGCACTTTAAAGTGTGACTTTTATTTGTTCATATATTTCTATCTTTCTCTTGTTGAGTGTAGTGAATCAGCACTCTAATGTTTGCCTGCTCAAGAAAAATACAAGTCAGGGACTCCCTGGGTTTCAGCTAGCGTTACGTTGAAAGTTGTGAGAATCCGTAAGATCTAACCACTTTAAAAACCCTACCTAAAACAATTCTCTCTGACGGTATCCCACTTTTGATCTCCTCTTCAACTAACGACCTTACTGTAGAAGAAGCACATCACACAATTACTGATTTTTAAACTAAAATTGTAATAAAATAAAGTCAAAAAATGAGTCTGTGGACTACGAACTTTCAACAGCTGCCTGCTTTATTCCATCTTCATCTTCTGGTCCTGAGAAACTTAGCGATGTAATGTCAAACCTAAACCCAGTTAAAAGAGGAAATGCTGAAATTTTTAAAGCAGCATACAAAGTAGAGTCTCTTGCTGAATCTTCAGGACACCTGCATCATTGTAACTAAACTACAGAAGAACTGAAGATCTATAGATGCATATGTAGGAGCAATGTGTCACAGATTCTACAGAATAAACAACACTATCGCAGTCAAATCTGCTCAAGTATAAACCCTTCCAGTGCATTAATTAAAATAAGTCAAATTTGATTATTGACTCAATTGAAATTTGAATCACTTTAACAAGCCTCCTTAGGCTCATTAATGACACATGTTCAAACAAAATTGTCTGTTGTCTGTAATCTTCCAAGAAAAAGCATTCATTTTAACAATGATGAACAGCTGCTAATAAATAATTTAATATAGCTTTTCTCACAAACACATGGTTTGCACAAATTTTAAGGAGTAATAAAGGATTATGATTACATGTAATTCACTTAATTTTGTTAATAAATTGAACTTGGGCAGCTATGAACATAAACTAGATTTACTTGAGTACTGATCCACTCATTTTCAACATGAATACGTCTTTGCCAATGAAACTATTGATGGAAGTGCAAGACCTGTCAGGGTTCTCCCTAGTTTTAAGGGACCTTTTCAATCCGGTAAAGCATTTGGTTAATGTTGGACGTTCTGCAAACGATAAGGGACAATTTGAAGGTTGGCAGGTGGTAATAAGTGCTCTTACAAGTGGTAAATTTTACTGGTTACTGCCTCATAAGAGAACCCTGCCTGTACTACCAGCTGTGGTTATCTACACTACCTTCCCTTTTCCAGGTTCTCGGTTATTCTGGACAAGCAAAAAGTCAGTCGGGGCAAGGAAAAAGTGATCGTGAGGAAAACAACAGGCATTAACATTTCAAATATATTAATTGATAAACTATTAACAGAATCTATTGGTATCCACTTTGCAAAACCAGCAGTCATTCGACTCACAAAAAAGCTAGTGGGAAGCCTGGGTCTATTCCCAAAACAACATCAAAAACTGCTTGGCAATGCAAAAATTCTTTCAAAACTGAAATGCAAAGTCCTTAGTCTTATCATTTCAGGAATAGACCTACACGCTGTAGGCCTCTCACTAGCTCAGTTGTGTACCAAATGTACAGTTTTTTAAACTCTACATAACTTGAGTGACCCATTAAGAGGGAAATCTCACGAAGAAAAGGCAAAATAGATGTTTTCTGGTCTCAAAATTTATGTTTTGCAGAAGAACATATTTTGGAGTTAGCTGCATGTTAAGAACACTGTGCAGGACTTAGCATAGATATTACTTCACCAGACTTACCATGATGGCATTCTAAAACCTCCATTCAGTGTCACTGGATTGACTGGTCTGCAAACGCAACACAACAGGGGAAAAAAGAGAACCTGTTAGCCTGAGAGCCCTGTTAAAAAAATCTTCAGATGAGGCTAAACTTTGTCAGAGCTGCTGCATATTGAATTCTGCCCTTCAACCATAACAACATATTTCCAAGTGTCTCATATTTACTTCTCTTCTGTAAAGCCACTCTTAAAAAATGAACTATGAGGAATATGAAGCTCCGGAATATGGAGCTCTGATAAAAGGATACTGACTTTAGAAGGTACTTACGCATTGGGGCAAATACATTTCATGTGACTCAATCCAACCAGAGACTGGAATGCTTCACTCCACCCATGCCTGAAATATACCACAAAATGCACAGCAAATGTTAGCTTGACAACTTCTCATGCATTTTGAACTGAGGCTTTACGGGACATCTGTTACTCAATGTTGTACATCTGTTACCAGAGTGTGACTGTCCAAAAGTGTACAACATACTGCTAATACCTCGATTGAAAATGATCTTATCTCGAATTTTCTTATATACTGCTAATATTTGACAAATTTCCACAGGGTGCACAGAACATGAATTGTCCACTGTACAAACTGAAATTACATTTCTGTATTTCACAGCCACTTACCCAGTGTCTCCAAGTCCATGAAGGAATATCAGCTGAAGGAAAAAGAAGACAAAAAAAGGATGATAGCAAGCAATTTAAGAGCTTTGTGCAAGAATGTCTTAAGTTGAGTGACTTTTGAGTGAAACTGGCTGTGATTTTGCAAAATAGGGTGAAATTACAAAAGTACATTAACAAGTCAAAACCTTTTTAGGTGTGGCCAAACGCCGGTTATGATGTGAGTAAAAATCTGCTCTTAACCAGTGAATATCAATTGAAATTATTTGAATATAATTTGACACATCCACATATACAAGTAGCCTTAATGTGATGCTAATAATGAACCACTTCAACTTCTGAACAAACAATTTGACTTGAATTCTTTAAAGAAGAAACACTTAAAAAACAGTAGAGTTTCATTAAAGCAGTTTTCAATTGACTGTTTGTTGAAAGTACACACATAATTGCTTTGGGTTGAGTTTGGTTTGCTTTGCTCTACGTTTGGATCAAAATTTAAACTAATTGTGCAAATTTTTCAACCAATCAGATATACTAAACTAAAATCAATTGCCTCAACTTATTTTGCATCATGATTGGTTCGTAAAACCAAGTAAGTAGTGAATTACTTCGTTTTGTGGTTGTCTGAAAGGTGTATTTGCTTCAGATCACGACTTGCTAAAACCAAGTAAGTAGCGAATTACTTCGTTTTGTGGTTGGCCGAAAGGTGTATTTGCTTCAGATCACGACTTGCTAAAACCAAGTAAGTAGTGAATTACTTCGTTTTGTGGTTGTCTGAAAGGTGTAATTGCTTCAGATCACGACTTGCTAAAACCAAGTAAGTAGTGAATTACTTCATTTTGTGGTTGTCTGAAAGGTGTAATTGCTTCAGATAACGACTTTCTCTGTGATTACTTTGTTTTTTTTTTCTATTGTTTCTCCACAGGACTGTTTTAACTTAATGCATACAATTTAATTCCTAAACAAAACGTTGTGCTTGTAGTCTAAGAGCTGATACTTTTAAGTGTATGAACAGTGTACACTGCTTCATTATTAGTGCTTTTATCCTGTGCTATGAATTAAAGCAATTTTTACCCAGCCCCCCTCCTCCTGGAGGTATTAATAATTATTGCTATTGTAACTGGAGAAATTTTGAATATTGACTGTCATAAAACCAAAACTACAGTCATCACACAGCCAATCACCTTCTAAAGGAAATAAATCTTTCAGCCAATCACAAAACAAAGTAATTCACTACTTGGTTTTAGTAGCCAATCTGAATTATAACATAGCACACGTGCTTCGTTATCTAATTCCTATCGGCATCATCATGGTACATTTCTCAACATACGCATGGCCGTGTGTCCATCTGATGACGTGTGCAACTTGTAATCAAATACAAAATGGCGTGTTTGTAATCAGCCAATAAGAATCTTTGTTTTTCTCAGTGCGCACATTGAGAGAATCTTGTAATCAATCACAAATAAACCTGTTTTCCACGCACTACTTTCTTGTCACTATGTTATAAAAGAATTGGTTCATGCTTTTAGCTGTGCGTATATCGAGTTATGGATGCACTTGGGAAGTTTGGACAGCACTAGTACTGAAGAAGCTAGAGTTGCTCTCAGCCACGCCTCGAGCAACTCTTATGCTTCTTTCGTGCTCTCCAAACTTCCAGCGTGCATCCATAACTCGATATACGCATGCTACTTAAGCATGAACCAATTCTTAATGGGAAGCAAATCAATCCAGCCCAATGCCAAGTACAGGAAAACAGGAGTGGCTAAATTGCAAATTATTGTTGGTTTTAAGTTTGTATCTGACTGGCTGAAAAGTTCGCACAAGCAAACCAAACGAAAGCAATTGCACAATTACTTTCAATGATCAATTAAAAGCAGCCCTAAAGAAAATCAAGATGAACAAGCTTAAATCAAGCCACTATCCCAAATGTAACTTTAACTTTCATACTAGGCATATCATTTTCCTCTCAAATCCCAAATTTCAACTTCAATAATATAATTAAATATGTGCATTTCAGTACCATGAATAGAATGACATGTACAAGAACAGATTTTGTAAACTACTTTGTTTTATAAAGAAATCCAACAGCCTCTGGATGACTTTTTCAAACCTCAATTCTAAATCGAAATATGAATTAAAATTTATGACCTACAAATCTACAATGTAAGAGGGATGCCCATCACTCTATATATAGATATTGCAGTAGAGCTCTACAAATGAAATTCCAAAATAGCAATAAATAATATACAAACTTAAATCAGCGTCTCAGGTCTAAACACAAAAATTACTTCAGATCAGCGGCAAAAGAGCAAAATGGGACTTAAAATATTCAAGCTGAATAAGCTTAAGTGAATTCAGTCTTGAAAAAAAATGACGGGCAACCGGGTCTGTTGGTACTCACCGAAGCGGTTTGTTTCGATGTTGCGTTTACTATAAAAGGTTGAGGGACCGACATCTCATTTCCCCAAGCACCAGATGACAAAAGGAAGGTGTATAAGAGAGGAAATAAGCTAAAAATGCTGGGGAAAATTGGGTGCACACAAATCGACTGCATACAAATGACCAAAAACAAAAGTACATGCGCAACTTCTCCTAATTGATATAATTGCGCATAAACTCATAAAGCAAACTTCTGACCTTAGTGCATGCAGTTTCACAAAGCGAGATGGCGTCCTCAGCTGGGGGAAAAGTAGAGAAAAGTACAGCTAGTCGAAAAAGAAAAAGGCCTGACATTCCTGGGTTTACATCATCCGTGAGCTCCACGCCAAAATTTGTCTCGAAAGCGCCGAGAGGAATCAATGTCACCGAATTCGCCGAGGCTCGCGCTCTGGAAATCAGCAACATGGTGGAAGCCATCAAAGCAGCTGACAGGTCCAGCGGAAAACGCTTGTTTCAAACGCTTCCCAGGCACATGAGGAGAAGAGCTATGAGCCATAATGTCAAAAGAATGCCTGCACGTCTTCGATATCGTGCGTCGCTGGAGGTATGTTGAAAAATTATTGAAGAAATTGTCCGGTTTTGCAATAGAATAGTTAACCACGTGGACGCGGTTTGGTGTGGCGCAGAGACCTCGACCTCCTGTCTGCAGAGCTGGACGGGGAGGAAAATAGAAACTGAAGGTACGACTCACCACCCAAGCCCCGCCCCAAGGTATCTAGAAGTGAGAGCGAAACGCGTTTTTTTTGACGTTTTCTTTAAAAAAAATTCGAATTCCCCCACCTCTGATCCCCACCCGGGGGCAAGTGAAGGTGTTCAAATGTCGTTCAAACCTTGTTGCGCGCGTTAGAGTAATAATTTTAATTAAGGCCTGTATGTATGAATCTAGTTTCGAGCATTAAAGGCTGTCTAACTTCTTTTTTCACGGAACTGTTTGAAGTCTTACACATAACGCAAAGGAAATATTATACTAGGATGATAGGCCAAAGAATTTTTCCTTTTTGTTTTCATTCTGTTGTCCTCAGTTGGCCAGTTTATTATAATGATCAACATTAATGTATCATCTTTTAGTATTTCATTCCCAGCTGGTCCAGCACAAGGGTTTCTTTAGAGCCACAACCCTAAATTGCAGATCTATGTGATATACTGGCTGGCTTTCAGTTTCTGTTGGGAATTGGCACCCAGGTTTATTTCCCATACTAGCTCAAGCTTAAATGTACTAAGGCAAGCTTCTCCCTGTGCAGATGAATAAACCAGCTGACAGACCTGGTGAAGTACCAAAGAAGAAAAGCAGACGCTGCCGTCGTAAGCCCAAAAACTTGCTAGAGGAGTACACCCGCCGACAGCGTAAACATGTCTGGTTAGAGACACACATTTGGCATGCAAAGAGAATGAAGATGATTGATGCATGGGGCTGCAGGCTGGCAGATCACCCAAAT
>BLFK01000271.1:667836-692526 GCA_014634185.1 Astreopora myriophthalma
GGGTTTGTTTCGGCCGGTCATTATTCTCTTTCCCGTGGGTGTGGGTGTGGTTTAGCCTTCTGTGCTCTTCCGGGTCTCGTGAAATTGCTGTCGTCTTCAAGTACAACTGAAGGTGTTGTTGTGCTGGTGCGAGGTCCTGGTACTCAGCAATACAGATTTGCTCATTTGACCATATTGTGAGCTATTTAGCAGAATTTTACTTGTGTCAACCAACGTCGTGGCAGTTATTTTCTAGTTCCAGTTTCTGCTCTCCATGCACTGAAGTCTCAACACACCGAACTGTTCAAGTGATATCCTCGTCAAACAGGAAAACAAACAAAAAAAAATTAAAAGAAAAGAAATTTAAAAAAAAAATCAAACGAGAAACCTGTCCACATAAGCATGGCATAATTCAAAGTGTTGTAGGAGCTTCATTTGTAATGATTATCAACCCCCTCCCCCCTGAATTTACGCCTGCACAGGTTATCTTCTGATCTACCTCACCTTACCAGTAAGAAATGCGCTAATATTCATAAAAGCAAGGGTAAATCTGTTCGACGTAGACAAGCGGAAATGTTTATTTCTTAAATACAAGAGCGTAAATTGCAGCTGTAGGTGTTACACAAGCGAAACATCTTTGAGCAATGGCTGAAACGTTAGTTCAAGATATGAGTACAGGTAATCACGATTTTGAGTGCAATTTGGAACAAATAACCAAGAGTAAATTTTTTCGCAGACTAACAATTTGTGGTCTGAGAAAAAATTTACAAGTGGTTATTTATTCCAAATTGCACGAGAAAAATCATCTGATTACGTATTAATAATATTCATGAAAAAATTGCTTATCATAATTATGCAGAAGCAACACAAACAATGCAAATATATCAATGCAAATATATCATCACGCGTTCTGTCAAAACAACAGGTTTTTCAATGTCTTTAAAGTTTGTTCAGCCGCAAAAAGTTTTTTTCCTCCTTTTTGCGCTGAATTACCTTTTTTCTGCATCGTGTTTCCTGAAAACTGCATTTCTTTTAGCCAATCAGAATCGAGAAAAATTTTCATGTATATTATTAGTAAGGTTAACATGTAAGTACAAATGAACTCTTTCACTGTTACTCAGATAATTGTGTACACTAATCGTCAAGACGTAAATTTCCGACAATTCGGAAACCCATGGTAACCGCTTTTACACCTGTCGCACGCTCGACCAATCACATTCGGTCGGCAAGCGCACTGTCCGCCAAATGATTGACAAGTGGTTTTGCTGGAACCCAGTCTATCGCAGTCGCAGGTTAAGGCCCCGTTATTGAATCGTGATGTGATAGTGAATGCAGAGCTCAGACAGAATTTTGAGGACGACTCTTTGAGGTAAAAATGCTGGCCACAGTCTTGGATGAAGTCCCGGGTCACGTCGATGGGGTTTATTTCGAGGAGAGACGGAGAAAACGATACGACCGGGACCAGCAGCACGTAATCCTAAAATAAGTTTAAAAGAATGTGAATAAAAATGCTATAAGTGCACCTGACCAAGAAGTGGTTTCTAAAGTTAAATTGTAAGACCAAAGTTAAATTTCAAGACCATGAAACATATGTTTTACCTTTTCTCTACGAGATTTGACTTCTATTGCGCTTTTCAAAAACATGCGGACTCTCAATTTCTATTTCAAGCAAAGGTTTTGTTTTTCGCTACCGTCAGTTACGGCGGATTTGGTCAAAGGCCACATCGCGCTTCGTGGCTTTCGTGGTTCTATTCCTCAATTGACGTCACGAACTGATTTGAAGCGAGTTTTAAAAGAAATTTTGCATTATACAGCAGTACGTGACTTCATTTCAGGAACAGACCCATGCCTCTCCAGCTCGGTCATTGATCAAATGACTGCTACCTTACGGCAGTTTTACGGAGTAGTAAAAGCGGAATTGCGAGGAGAAAGAAAAATATATGGTCTTGAGATATCAGTCACAATAGATAGCATAATCGTAACTACGCGTAACAATTTGGAATCTCTAGTTACTCGCGAGGGCAATTAGGGGCTAAAACAAAAATAAAAAAGATTGATTGCAAGCAGTGGGTTCTCTCAGCCATAGGAGAAGGTGAGGAGTTAAGCGAGGAAGGCGAGAAATAAACTTCTTCCTTTTCTGGCCTTCCCCCTTGCCAATGATGATGAAGCTTTCTTAAGTTTGGTCTACCATGAAACTAAACATGAGAACCCATCTGTCTAAACTACTTACAATCCAAATGCTTTTGTCCTCTGGAATCTTGATGCTCACTACAATGTTATTCTGTCGTCCTATGTAGATAGATTCGCTCATTCCTTCCCTGTACTGTGAGGTGCCTACGGTTCTGCAGCCCGACACATAAGGGCAGTAGCGAAATGTCGTCAGGACAGATGAAGCCTGTCCAGTTACGACAACCTTTCCCAAGAACGAGAGGAAATGCGGCTGGTAGAAATGCACGATGACGTAGTAGCGTCCGGAACGCGCAGTGCCGGAGACGTGCACAATTCTCTGGGAAAGAAAAACGAAAAAGGAAAGGAATGGTTTAGTAGTATAATAGCTGAAGATATTAAACAAACATCTCAAAGCGAGTCGCAATTCTTATCAATCTCGAACTCTGGGTCTTCGTGCTTTAGTAGAACGACTCAGAACTCTTAGTAGAACTAAAATTTTGACTTGTTACAAATTTGTAGTTGTGCGTTGTCACTGCACAGACTGATATACTTAAAAGACAGGGAAACAAAAATAGAACTAGTGGTGGTACCTCTGCACATTTAATGAAGTGTGATGGTTGTACCATGACGATAACCTCCGAGATTTCGGCGCGCGGATAGATTATAGATATTACAGATTATTGATATTACAGTGCCGAGCTTCTTCGGCCCTTCTCCAGCCTTCGGATACCTGTCGCAGATACGCAGTGAGGAAGAGAAATGTCGACCCCAAGACCATTGCTCGAGGTTTAGTTTTACGACACTCGATGGAGTTCATTTTGGCAGTTACTAAAACAAAAATTCACCTCGCCCCTTTTAATGTGCTTTAGCCTCGCCCTGCGATCCAGCACGTAGTAAGGCGCTCTGTCGCCACCCGAGGAACGATCCTCCACCTCGATTTTCACAGCTTCGGTAGGATCTGGATAAGACGTCTGTATACATGTATATCCATTACTAGCACACTGTTCGGCTGGTAGCAGAAGCTCCTCGGCCCACTTAGACAGCGGAATAGCAGCGATAAAGTCCTGAAAAAGACCAGTATGTTCAGTGAAGAGAAAGTTAAACTTCTCTGTCTTCCCTTAAGCAATTTGCCAAATTCATCGGGAAGGAAGCCTTTGGGAAGATAGTTCTCCCAGTGACTGATTAAGTGAAAGTTACCGATCATTAGTTTCCTATTGTGTTGTTAATTATCGGATTAGTGCAAGCATTGCTTTATACCATGGCACAAAAAAATACAGCTAAGCCATTGTATATACGACGGTACAGTAGCCAGCCTTCCCACAGAGCGTGACATCGATCTTTTTCCCGCCGAAATTTAGTAAGCGTAATTTAGCCGATTGTGTTGGCCAAACTTTAAGGTGGTTCTGCTTTTTGAGTGCGTGGATGAAATCCTCAAGTGCCACCATCTGGTCAAACGAAAGCTCGGCTATTGAGCAGTGCTTTCCTGTGGTGGCGTTTCATGATTTCGATATTCAAGGTTCCTCTAACTGTTGCGTTTGTACTACTCAATGAAAGATCTTCAGGAGTCTTCTCTTGTGATACTGTTCGCAAACTGTCTATCACATTTTCCAGGGGGCAACTCACCAGAGCTACAGTAAATCTTGTGCTAATTCTGACAGTGGTTATTTCGCTTGAGTTTGCCGTGAATGCGTGAACGTTGTGTCTGTCGTCTATAGCCACTTGACGGCAGCCAAAGCGATACCTTAAAAAAGAAATAAAACACACAATTGGTTGGCGATTGGACTGACTGCTAACTGGGCTTCCTGGCTGACTGACGGACTGGCAGGCTGATAGAAAAACTGACCAAGAAAGTCCCTGCATTGAGACTGACTTTCTCTATATGGAGGCCGGATAGCTGACCATCTGACCAACTGGCTGACTAACTGATCGCAGGTAAAAGGCCTTCATAATCTAGTGAAAAAAATCGTGTATTTATTGCCATGCACATCTCACCTGCAGGAGAGAATACTCATTTTTGCATTAAAGATTTCATCTCCAGTTCTCACGACCAAGCTTAGGATCCCTTGATCATCGGAATTGTGAAAGTAGCTCGCTACCAATACAAACTGTCCATGGACGGTCGAAGGTAATCGCACCGACATGATATTCTGACAACAAGAACAGATGCAGTCATGCAGGTGCAAGAAAATGATTCATGGTCTTCCATTACCAAGGGACTATTTCACTTGAAGACACTGCCGGCTCGGTAGTGGCGGGGAGGGGAGGGAGTGGAGAGCGTGCGGAGCACTCAAACATTTGCATAGGCCGGGGAAGATGGGGGAGGGGTGCCGGGAGCACTTTGCAACGTTCTCACGAGATCCTGAGATTTGAGGTCCGACTAAGCTTTACTTTTTGGAGTTGATTCCTTTCCGTAATAGAACTTGATAAACAGAACTCGTTTAACGTTTTTCAAGTGGGCCAACAGCTCATTGGTAAAACTAGTCCACTAGTGCTTTAACGTCGGTGGGGCGGTGGGAAAGCGATGCAGTTAGCATATATATAATTTTTTTTCCCGGCGTCTCCAAAACAACAACGTGAAAAGACCAAATTTAAGGATACTTACTTAGGATACTTCGCTGCCCACGTTGTACAATGACGAGAACGAAATCAGGAGAAATCACGAAACACGATTGCAAAAATTTATCCTTCATATAAGCGACGTCTTTGCTTAACGTTGCCGTCGTCGTTGCTAAAGCTCTAAGCAATGAAGAAATGCATAAAATAATAAAAACAACACGCCCATAAAAACCCCCCGAATTCACAACCAAGGTGCGTGCAAAAGCCCTAGGGTAACCCGCGGTAGGCAAAATGCCCGACCCCCGGGACTGGAAAGGCGAGAAAATGTCCAACAGTTGCCCGGGGTGAGGGATGGGCACAGCTGCAATTGACTGATGCATCACCACGAAAGAAAAAATGTCCGAAAACGTTTCTTAGAACTAGAGACTATTGTATAGGTAATAGCGTCGACCAATGTTAGTTCTAGTAGCACTTATGAATCGTGACAACAGTTGGTTTTCTTTCAACAGCCCACGATAATTAAAGTTTACTTTCAAAATAGATTGAAAGCTGCTCAGTAAAGATTAACGTTCCAACGAATTGCCAAGGAATTGTTGTTGTTCTATTCAACGGGAAATTAGAAAATGCACTGACAGAAATTAACCGTTGTCAAAAACAAGAGGTGGAAAATCACTCGAGAATTTTCATTACATTTTCATGAAATTGAAAAAGGCTGGTAACACCCCCCTAAGAGTATAACATGTAACGAGCACTAACGAAAAACAGCCGGCATTAAAAATTCAATAATTATTCATGTCACAAAAACCGATACCACAGAACAGCCAAGGTGACAGAACTATGGCAAAAAAACAAAGAATCTGGTCGGTTAGAGGTTCCAGAACACACACAGGCCTCAGTTTCAATCAGTTGTACTAAATTCAGAACAGAAAAACCTCGGTATTTTCATTTGTGAGAATAACCTCTCGAGAAACTAGTCACTCTCAGACTTCTGTAAACACAATCATATATTCAATATTTTAGGCATTTTACCTGCGTCATGCAGTCAGCCACGTACACAAATTTGTCAGGTCATACATACGTGAGCGTTTTTTAAATATTGAGTGTTCACATGTTTTCTGAAAATGTCCCCTTAAAATTACATCAGTGTTACATGCGGTGTCTTTTGTTGACATGACTCATCGGGATCTGGATGAAGACTCATTTCGGATCACGGCTTTTTAATTGTGAATAGCGCGTTCTATCTTGGACTTAGCTGTTGTCCAAACTATTTGGTTTATACAAGTTCACATATAACACAGGAACACACAGCATACAAAACAAACGCGTAAAGTTCACTCCACTCAACGGCGGAGCATATATCACCAATTAGCATTCCGGCTGTCGAGAAATTTTCTTTCATGTTTAATTAATTAAAGGTTTCATTTCAAAATTATTATTTTATCCAAACAATGATAACATTTGTTAAGATGGTACAGAAGCAACATCACCTAGGTGATATGCTTCTGGATGATATCGCTTAGCTGCATTTTATCTGAGATTTGAAAACACACACAAAATTAAGCCCTGTTGTATTCGAGTAAGGTGAATCGGCCAGTATCTACCCAAAGGTTTTTATTTTCAATGTAATTATAACTAGGGCCTATTTTCAAAAAGAACAAACAAACAAACAAACAAATAAACACCGGGGAGATGCCGCTAGCAGTGGCTTCAAAACGTTTCCCAACTAATGGAACAAAAGCAGGTCAGTCTTCAATTGGTGCTGACTTCTGCTCGGGTGTGTTTGTCAACCACCCAGATTTATACCAAATTCAAATACTTCACTCCCCATCTAGACAGCACCACAATTTGTTCCGAACCTCGATCAGCCCCCGATTCCTTTGGCTTTTTATCTTTTGTTATTTATTTGAAGCGTGATTCACAGCACTGAACCGAAGTGCGGTGAAACGCGATGGATGCTATATGTCAGTGCTTAAGTTGGCCAAACAGCTGCTCTTCGATAAAAAGTTAAGAGTCGTCTTGACAGGTGCCAATAAACAAGTCCGCAGTCAGTCACTCTTGAATCATGTTGCCTAAGGGGCCTCAGCCATTAAATTACGTGCTATTTACGGGATACCTTTATGCATAACACGATAGTACAGCTTCGGTTTCTGAAGAGATCAACTGAAAGTGAAACAAGTGTTCTTCTGTTTTGTGGCTTGAGAGAAACGTTGCTAAGCTGACGGGTTAGTTCTCCAACAGAGCACGATTCGTCCACCGAAATACTCCCAAGAAGCCAAACTCTCGCCTCTGGCACCAAACCGGCATTTCGAAAAGGTAACTGAGAGGTTGAAACTTTCTGTGAAGATCATCGATTCCCGCTAGGAATGGGGAGATGCCCCTAGCTGAACCTTGCGTCTCTAGCAATGTTAGGAGTAGATAAGCTCACAGTCTGAGCGTTAGCTTTTAAAAGTCAAGCCTCCAAGAACGCCGAGCAGGTTTAAAGACGATTTTTCGGTGGCGCATTTCTCAAACTCACGAAATCTCTACTTGACATGATTCAGC
Source organism: Astreopora myriophthalma (assembly GCA_014634185.1). NCBI lineage: Eukaryota > Metazoa > Cnidaria > Anthozoa > Scleractinia > Acroporidae > Astreopora > Astreopora myriophthalma. The sequence continues at coordinate 675,082 of BLFK01000271.1, forward strand.
ATTAACCAAGGCATGTCTTCAACTGATATCTTTAAACTAACGTTTGAAGTGTTAATAGCTTTGTTTGGAGTTGTTGGAAACGTGATGGTGGTTCTTGTCATAGGTAAATTAGGAAAGAAAAAGCAGCCAGGGGATTTTTATTTACAAAATTTAGCCATTGCGGACCTCGGCGTCTTGCTATTAGCATTTCCAACGAACGCTATTAAGGAACAGGCCGCATCGAATTGGCCTTTGGGCGAGTTAACTTGTCGCTACTGGTACCCAACGCCCGAAATATTCTACGGCGCTTCTGTTTGGCTCATTGCAATCGTAGCTGTCGAAAGGTATCGTACAGTCATGGCAGCGACGCGTCCCACTTTATTTAAAAACAAGATCTTTCTGCGACGAGCTAAGATGTGGGCTGCATGTGTGTGGGTGGTGTCGTTTTTTGTCTTTTCCTTTCCACTTTACTTCCTGGTTGAATACCGTGAGCTGACGAGTTGGTGCGGTCCAGTTTGGCCGTTATGGGATAGTAACTTGGTAATAGCCCGACTGTACATCGGGCTACTGACGCTATTCTCCTATATCCTGCCCTTGATCGTCATTTCTTTCACGTACCTCGCGATAGCGCGGAAAATCAGTCGAAGTAATTTTTACCTCAAGGCAATGAAACAAGAGCAAGAGAGCATGGAAGGCAATCGACAACGCATCTGTATCGCGGCCAAGGTTAAAAGCGTTCGCCTCAATCATAACAAACGAGCTAAGAAAATCCTGACTCCGCTCGTTTCAGTCTTTGCCCTGTCGATGCTTCCCTTGACGATGTTACGCCTAACCATAGTGATTTGGCCAGAAATACACCAACAAGGTTATTATAAGAACCTCTTATACACAGTATCGCTTTTTGTAGTTCTGAATTCATTTGCAAATCCTGTCATTTATTCTGCAGTTAGCAAGGAATTCCGCAAGGGTGTGAATAACTTATGCCATAAACGTTGCCAAGCACCTAATCGCGATTCCTATAATCTTGCAGAGATGGTTCGGTCGCGTCGTCGACTTTGTCCTCATAACTTGCATAATGGTTAAGTTACACAGTAATTTGCGAAGTTCTTGGTAAACAGAACTTTAAAATCAGTGTCCGGCAGTGTGAGCAGAGACGGCGGAGCGCTGGGCATTTCTTCCACACTCCCAGAACTTTTTTTTTTTTAAATCTAGAGGCTCTTAAGGTGGCTCAAACCGGTTTCAACACTTTCAAGAAACTCACTTATTGCAACGATTTACACTACAACACTGTATCACGTATTAGCAATGTTGTGGTACCATATGAAACAGAAATTATTGCTGAATAAAAAGCGGTCATTATTGTGATGCAAGACTTTAGGCTTTAGTTGCTCATATCTCCAAAACGAACTCGGTGACCCCCATTTTTTATTCCTCGAAAGTGATCAACAGACCAAGATGAAACTTTTTGCAAAGTTAAAAAAAATTCTGTGGAGCAGATTCAGAGCCACCTTAACAAATAAAAAAAATTAAGGTGGCTCTGAATCCGCTCCACAGAATTTTTTGAAACTTTGCAGACAGTTTTATCTTGGTCTGCTGATCACTTTCCAGCATTAAAAAATGGGGGTCACCGAGTTCGTTTTTGAGATACGAGCAACTAAAGCCGAAATATGGGGCGTTTCTACAGGGCTTTCCTGTTACCATGGTTACGTATTACGTCACAATCATGACCGCATTTTATTCAGCAATAATTGCTGTTTCATATGGTAACATAAAGTGGTTACTACGTGATAGTGTTATAGTGTCAATCTTTCTGATAAGTGAGGCCCTTGAAAGTGTTGAAACCGGTTTGAGCCACCTTAAGTCGGCCATTTTCAGCATTCCCCACGGGATATCTCTTAACTAAAAATCCACCTAGGTCACGTTTTCTTTTTTACTTTGAATTTTATGCTTGAAATTGCAGGATGGCGCTCTTAGCCTCAGGCTTCACCCCCGCTCCGCCGTCCCCGATGTGAATCATTTGCATATTAACGAGAGAACTATTTTCAAAACTACACGAGAAGTTAATTTGAATGATGAAAATTTGGTGTCAAAGATTACAGAAAAAATGAAAGTTCATGTTTTCATTTGCAGCTGCTAATCCGTCGTTAACTATGCACCGTACACCGATGCAACTGTCACAAACATAGAATTTATATTAAAACTGGACCAACTCTTTCAGAAATTCAGAAATTTTGAGACAAGTGTCCTCCTTTGGAAGTATGGAATATTACACTTGACTAATAGTAGTTTTACCAACCAATCAAAAACTCCAACTGGTTTATTGCAGACGACAAATATCGAGTAAGAGCAAAATGAAATGGGCCCAGCTGGAATTATCAGCATTAATATGAATAAAATGGTGTTTCTAACACTGATCCAATTTATCCAATTATTTGGGTCCGAGTCATTTTGGTCGTCTCGTCCAATTCTCCATCTTGTTCGTAGCTGTCGCGCAATATCTGCATTTGCCTTATTGTCAGGCTAGAATGCACTGAGTATTTCCTGAAATTGGCTAATAATCGGAACTTGTCAAAAGTAAACAGGAACTGAAACTTTGAGGTAGTAGGAAGCAAACTTCGAAAACTATTCAAAGATATTGAAATAAATAAAGAATAGCCGAAGAAAATAACAAAAGACAACTTATTTAAATCATTTAAAATGAACTCAACAATGAAAGGGCATCCTCTCAGAAGTTTATCTTCCCGTCTGTTGCGGACAAAAAACACAAAAATCATAAACTTATTTTAACTTTGCTAACTCTTTCATACGCTCGCAAATATAATAGGTAAATGTTAAATAACTCTTAGCGAGAACAACTATCAATAATAACTTCTGGGCGATTTCTTCACTAAAAAAGTGTAGGAACATAAACTAGAACAATGTTCTCATGTTTTCGAGACCAACGAACTCAATACGCGACGAGCGAATTCGAAAAACGGGTTGACGACGAAACAGCAATTTAGTCCCAAATATAACTCCATGTAAAAAACCAGTTAAGGTGACTTACCCGTGAACCACTCAATAAGAGACCTTGAAACGGGATATCTCCCGCTCGCTGGTTTCTTCGTATCCCGCCAACAACCGAATTGTGTTCCGCCTGGATGGTGACGAACCCAGCTTGCCTCAGGCTGGGGTAAGTGAAGTAAACACAGTATTTATCGTCTCTGCTTAGTGTACAAGGATTGGACACGTGTATCGCAAGATTCTGTGGTCTGTAGTATTCTTGGGGGAGAAGCACCAGATAGTCCTGGGTATCGAAAAAGACAAATAGAAGCGCTAGCGAATGAGATTTATACCTACTCGTAATCTGTGACTACGTCTGTGAAAACAATAACGAATTTCCGAGCTAACTTCAGTCGCTTTTTCAAAGCGAGTCTAAGTGCGAAGTCTTTCTTATGAAAATTAGTTTTGATTGATATGCGAAGTAACAGTAATTACCTTCAGAAAACGTTCGCAATTGGACTCGCTTTGACAAAGAGGCTGACTTGAACGAGGAAATAACCTATTTTTTTCATTAAGACCAACTTGACATAACCAACACTATCGATCCATAGGATACCAAGACCCTGTGCAGAAAACATTTCCTGGCTTCCTGACTGGAATCGAGGTTCCCTTTTTGACGAGTAAAATCGGCTTGCGTTAGGTAGAGTGCAATTTTCAGAGGCAGCCTTAGCGCTGCAATTATCATATTTTAATTTACTTTCCCTTCTGAACGACACAACCTCTTTGGCATGCCTGTTACATTCACCTAATAGGTTTCTTATTAAATTCCGACTGTCGGTTGAATATAAGTTATTTTCAAGGTGTTTTCCTAAGCACTGGGAGAAAAGAAATTCACCATGAATTTCTGAAGCGGTTTCGTGATTGTTACAGCGTTGCATTGATTTCTACCACTGAATGCGCACACGATAACAAAATCAATCTTCCAGCTGAACAACAAACAGACGGATACCAAACAACAAGTCTCGTACCACAAAGAGATCTGAGGCAGGTGCCGCCATTGTAAGCTTCCATTTTCCCTGACTTAGCATGATTTGCTGCGTATCTCCCCAATTATCTCTGACCACTAGAAATTCAGCAATAGCGAAGATCGACGAGGCTAGCGCTGTTGATCGAAAGCGAACATCCACGACTTGCTCTCTTACTGGACCAGAGGGGAACAAAGCTGCAAAATACAAATAACTGATAAGCCCACAAACAGGGATGTAGATACCAGTGCGCATGAGCGTACCTAGAATGCACCGGTGCTAAGAATGATGGAATTGCCCGGATAGGCCATTTCCGAATTCACGTTAGCCTCTTTTTCAAAGCGAGTCTAAGTGCGAAAGTTTTGTGATGGTAATTAGTTTCACTTTGCATATGAATAAAAACTTATTTTCATAACAGAGACTTCGCACTTAGACTCGCTTTGAAAAAGAGGCTAACGTGAATTCGGAAATGGCCTATTGTCAGGCTCCAATCTCTTGTAATAGCCGCCTGTATGGCATACCGGTAGGTACGACCGTGCTTGAGGGCTAACCCCTTATGATTGCAGACGAATGTTAACATGGTCCATTTATTTCATATATACTTCACGTCATTTCACTCCTGACGGGAGATATGAACTCACTAAATTGACCTCGCTCCCAATGTGTGGCTTCATAGCTCAATTGGTAGAGCATCGCACCGGTATCGCGGAGGTCACGGGTTCGAATCCCGTTGAAGCCCTGATTTTTTCAGGCTTCTCCTTTCCAATTGCTTTAATTGGAAAATTAACTGCGATGATCATTCTTCACTTTCATCTACAACCGCAGTTCACATATGAAATATTTCATATATACTTCATGGTCCATTTATGTGCTCATACTGAGGTCGATTTGCCTTTATGGTTGTCCATAGCATGTGCAAATAGTGAAGTCAATTTGCCCACGTAATAATCATATGAAATGCCCATAGTGGGGTCGTTTCTTTAATTGTAATTCGCATCGATGCAAGTCAGAAAGGTTGTTGTTGATTCAAGGCGGTCGGTGTGCAAATATTGCAGTTAACTTTGTCAATAAAGTGGTCAGCTGGCCCGGAAAGGAGGCAGGTACATGGCAATACGCTTGGTTGAATTTACGCCTCATGCTAATTTCAGCATGCGATGACGCCCGGGAACACAAAAAACCAAACCGGGCCAACAAACCAACATTTGGCGCTAACACTTACCAGAGTCTAAAGTGGGAATGAATTTCACCAAAGCAGTGACGGGAGCATAACGGCTCAGCATGTAATAGAATATCACCTGATAATTGCTTGTGCGAGGAACATCAATCATTATGTAGATGGAGCTCTGCAGCAGGAAAATGGGGAAATTGCAACATGATTAACTTGATTCTGTGGGACTTAAAGGAAACAATACGAAGCTAACACCACTCTTTGGCGCATTCTTTTGGAGGTACGGTATTCAGGAATAAGAATACACGGACTGTTCGGTTTACCTCAGTGTTCTTTGGGGACTTATTCCGTTTCGGAATGAACACAATAGCGTTCTCTTTATTCCGCTCCCGAGAGCAGAGAGCGGAGTCGGTAAACACAATACGGTTTACTTGGAATACACACAATACGCGGTCTTTTGGGGGTGATTTTGGCGCGAAAATCTTGCGCGGCCTCCAAAATGTCTGTCTTAGTCGTGTCCAGACTATTCCGAGCGTTAGTTCTCAGTTCACCTCCGCAACAACCAATCCATTTTCGAAATACGCGTTATTCCGTTAATCCTAAACCAGAATAGAAATTAACCTCTGATCCGAGGGCCTGATCGTAGGTCATGTAAAAGGAATAAACTGAATAGTCCCAAATAATGCACTCTTAGTGTGGTGGGTATCTGTGATTTTCAACTGAAAATAAACAGGGCTAACATTTGCGCCAAAGGTCGTTGGCAGTGAAACCACTCGCCTACGGCTCGCGGTTCCCCTTGAGCTTTTCTCAGTAACATTTTATGACTTCATCTCTACGGTCTATAAGGATTCCGACCATGGAAAACTGTCGCCGATTTGTTGAATGGAAAATGCCCATATAGATGCAAAGTTATTAGCACAATAATAGTTTTAATTCTTTAATTAACTTCACCGCATCAGATAAGCATTTGATACCTCTTCAGTCTAGTTCGGTAAGTGCCTCCTGGACCGAGGCAGATGACTGGGGTAGAAGAATTGAAAAATCTCAGAATTAATTCCCTCGTTCAAGGCGAACACATCAACGAAAATTGACGGGAAATCGCGATCACGAGGTTACTCGCACGGGTCACGCTTACCCTACGCGTGACACGTCAATTTAAGTACACATCCCTCGAACTCAGCTCCCCGCTGCTCTCACAGCATTACCTGAGACTGCGAAAACACGACGTAACCAAGCCAAGAGAATCCTGGGAACTCGCTCTCGCTGTGCCTGAAATAGGCTGGTCGGTCGTTTTCGGTGCGTCCATCCTCCAATTCTATTTTATACTGGTGAAGAGTGGGGCAGTAAAAGCTGTTTGACTCAACTCTACAAAGAACAAAGACAATACAAAGATGAGCGATTTTCTGACGAAGATGAGCCAAACCTGTACCTCAAATCTCGGTTGAATTCCACTCGTCATTGCACCCTGGGGCAGTAAAACACCTTTAACATTTCCTTTTATACGCCAACCCAGAACAACACAATTGTTAAAAGATAACTCATCGGGCTTATAATCATAAGAAACAATTCCGAAGCTATACTCTTATCCGTCATTATGCAGAGAAGTATCCCACGAAAAGCCGAAGGATACCGAGGATGTTGTGAAGATTGTCGAAGACGAACCGAGCACTTCCGAAGACTATCGAATTCAGAGATTAAAACGGTATAGGCGATAAGATCGCCCGAAGACTCTTAAAGGTACGGTAAGCCCTGAAGAGTCCCTACACTTTGCTTGTAAAAACGCATTTTGATATAAGAACGCGAAACAAACAAGCTCATAAACAAACCTGTCACACTTGGCTCCGCCAACTCCTCGCAAACAAGTGCAAAATCCAGTAACGAGGTTACATGAAAGGCCCACAGATCCGCCCACGTCACACAAACAACCTGTGCAGTCGTGAACAACAAACAGCTCACAGTGAATGAGCTCACATGGAACAAAAAGCACTGTCAACTTAATGAAGATATTAAATTTACTGTAGAAAAAAAGGATTCACACCAGCGCGAGGACAGCATCAGTTAATTTTTGGGCAATTTAAAGAAGAAGAAGAAGAAAAAAAAAAGCAACTAGCAGAGCGAGGTTTTGATCCTCGGACCTCTGGGTTATGGGCCCAGCACGCTTCCGCTGCGCCACTCTGCTTCGCATGTAAGAATCGCTTACTTTCAAAAAGCAAAGTTCGTAACAATAACGCGAGGTTGCCTTAGCCAAAATGGTACTTTTATTTCATTTTATCCAAGGAAATAACGTTGTTGCTCTTCCGTACGGATAATAATTTACCAGAAAACTGAATCACACAGCATGAATCGATAAAAACATGCCAGAGTATTTCTTAAAATAATTAACCGACATTGGGCTGTTTTCAGTTTGTGTATTGATATTAAGACATCCCCAAGAACGAACATCACAAAAATTTAAAAATGGCAAAAGAACGGGCATATCGTAGTCGGCAGGATTCGAACCTGCGCGGGGAAACCCCAATGGATTTCGAGTCCATCGCCTTAACCACTCGGCCACGACTACTTGATTGGGTCATGTGCGTGAGCATAGTGAAGTTCAATAACACCTCCAATGCAGCTTAATTGTAAGCCAGTCGTTTATTAAAAAAGAGCAACGGATTGTTGACTTTGACTTTTCGTTTGAACCAACTGATAGCCCATAAAGGTTATAAAATTGATGGTCCTCCGGTCCACTACCATAGCCACTCCACCTTGCCGTGAATCAAGCCACGTCAAGGACTGTATAACCTACCAACAAACTACGTGTGGCTGCCAATGGCAATGAAACAAAGCCACTGCGAACCTTACCAGAAAGCAAGCACTTTTCGCAAAAATGGCATGACAACAAAACCAAAAAAAGGCGAACAAACGCATCCAGAACGAATTAGAACATGATGGTGCACAACGAGCATACTATTGATATCGAATCCTAAGGTCAACATTCCCTCCCTCAGATCGAAATTTTGGGCAGTGAGTTTGCTGTTGCGCATGCCTACTCACGTTTGCATCCGAACACATCCGGGCCTTTCAGACCGTAGTATCCATCCCTGCACTGTCCGCACCGTCGACCCGTCACGTGAGCCTTGCATATGCACTTCCCAGTTGCCTGGTGACAGGTCTTGATCGATCCCAAAGTTCCGTTGGTGTTGCAGTCACAGGACTGACAGCCAAGTGGGTTGTTTATTTGCATATTAAAATGAAAAGGCTTGCAGGCGTCACAGTCGTCCCCAATCACATTAGCTTTACATCTACAGTGCGTCTGGAGAGAGAGAGAGAGAGAGAGAGAGAGAGAGAGAGAAAGAGAAAAGAAGAACATCATCTTTTAATTCGACTGAAAGAAAGAGCACTTTGCAAAGGAAAATTTACTTCGTAAAGAAACTCGTGTTATTTTGTCGTGACCAATCAGAGGCAAAACCATTATTCGCGTTCTCATTGTTGGACTGGAACGAGCATGCAACGGAGGCTCATGCGGAGCGAAATGATTGCCCGCATGAGCCTCCATTCCATGCTCGTTCCTGTCAAACCATGAGAATACGAATGTGGCCGACTGGGACTTGCTTGCACGTGTTTTCCCGCACTTAGCGCCAGCTACATGCATGCGCCTATTCATATACAAATCTTTTCCTTTTGCTTCGATTAAAAAACAAAAAACATGGCCACTGACCACGTGAATGAATGGGCTCCGTGTCGAAATCTAATTGGTTCGTGGGATTTCATGGTCTTTCCTGATTGGCCATGATGATTAGTTTGGGATTCTTTCAACGCAAAAAAAAAAACGATTAGAAAGAACTCAATAGTATTCTCACATTATTCCTTGATCCACAGCCATTTTTCTCGCCAGGCAGTAGCTTGATCCCCGCTGGGTTACAGCTACACTCTTTGCATCTCGGGAAGTCATAGTATCCCACCCTGCATTCGTCGCACTTCTGTCCTTGGAAGAATCGTCTGCACTGACATTGGCCATCTCTTGAACGACAGAATGAGCTGAGAGAACCGAGGCTATTACATGCACAGGCTGTTAGGAGCATAAATAGTATCATCGTCAATCAATCAATCAATCAATCAATCCGGCAATCAATCATCTCTATTTTTCACTCTTTATTTTTCAATCTCATCATAACAATACTCTTCCAGGGAGCCGTGGATAAAATATTTTCCTACTTTTTAACCCCTCTTTCTGAAAATTTGAACACGTACGTTTGCAGTCTGGAAATCCGTAAAACCCAGAGGATTTACATCTGTCACACTTGTATCCTCCAAATCCAGGCTTGCAAAGGCACCGTCCACTTGAAGTACAAGAAGGCGACAAAGATCCCACCTCATGGCAACCACAGCCTATAAAAAAGCATAAAACAAAGTAATAATGACTCGAAAGAGTCCGGGTGGGTCTGCAGAAACAACAAGTTTAGGCTCAAGTCCTACAGGCCAACGGCGTCCGTAAAATGAAGCGAGCGAGCCAACTACAATGTGATGTTCTTTAATGAACACTCATGGAATGCTTGGAATGGTCGTGTTTTCGAACATAGGGCTCGGGTTTCCGTTAAGCATCGGAAACACTTTTTCAGTTGCTTTGGTTTGCAATCAATGTACTAGGCTCAGTGATTGCCGGGCTGAACGTTATCGGCAAAACCAAAATTAACCGTGACTTGCCCGCACGTGCTTTCCCGCGCCGCGCACCAGATACATTTAATTTCTTGCGCGGCTTTCAGCGTCTGGTGATCGGCCACACGACCACAGGTTGCAAGCTCCAACAGCTTTGTTATCCTGTGTGGTAGGCATTTACAAGTCATTCGGCACAAAGAAATCCGGGCGCGTGTCCTTCGCGTTCTCGCGCCGGCGAATTTGCTCGCGCCGAATCCCCCTTCCCATTCTTTTTTAACGCCTGCCACGCAGGCTGAGAGCTTCGTATGATGCATTTGAAAAACAAAATATGGGCGTCAATTAGGACAAAAAGACAAATCAATTGAAACTACTCACGCCTACAACGTGGAAATCCCGAGAAACCAAGACGACACCGGTCGCATTTCCTTCCAACGACATTTGCAAGGCATGGACATTGCCCTCCAAACTGCTCACATAAAGTGGATTTCGAACCCAGCAGATTGCATCTGCACGCTAAGGGTTCCTTATTGAAACCAATCGTCAGAGAAAAGACATCCTCGCGACACTGTCGACTAGTTTGGACTGGGTCGACATGGAAATGATCTTTACCGCAGCTCTGCACGAACTGAGTGACTCTGTCTGTGGAGAGGAGCTCCAGGAGACTTGTAGAGTAGGAGTCATGTGGTACAAGGAGAATGTACGCCTGGCCAAAAAAATAACGATAAAAAAAATTAGGATTTGTGGAAGAAGGCGCAGTGGAAGTGTGCTGGGCCCAAAACCCAGAGGTCCGAGGATCAAAACCTCGTTCTGCTAAATTACTACTTTTTATTATCAGTTTCCTTGCCTTGTGATTCCTCTTTCGACACTGAAACCTCAAACAACGATTTCCACCGAGGAACTGCATCGCAACTTAAGTATGGACAAACCCAAACAAGGCTTTCCACAAAGGAACTGCATTGCCACTTATATAGACAAACCCTCTTGCTTTTAACCGAGATTTTGTTGGTCATGTGACAGTGGCACGTCATTAGAGACCAGCTCTGCGCATTTCCCTTCCCATTATTACCATAAACTTTACGTTTACGCAAAGCTTACCAGATGAGTCCGCCTCTCGTGTTCAATGGTCGCCATAAACGTTCCTTTAATGAACTGAAAACGACGGCCATTCTCCTCTCCTAGAACAACGCGGCAACCGGAACTCGCTCTGCAGTATCGGAACGTAACGGAAATGTTCGACTTTACTTGATCGGAAATCGATAGCCTCTCGACTTTTTTCGACAAACTATGCGGCTGATGGTAGTGTATTATCACGTAGTACACAGCAGCAGGGTTAACAGCGCCAGTGAAAATAGAAGTTGCCTAGAAATAGACGCAGTGAGAAATAAGTGCAAAGCCGAGATTACTGGCATAAATGAACCATAAACCTATTAGTGGTTTTCGCTAAATACACTCTTTCCGCAAGCATTGAAACAATGCCTTCGTCAATGGAAACAATGCTAATGTCGTCGCTCTCTTTCTATTGGACATTTTTAGTGGCGGCGTGCGAAACCATCATGAGAGCCGAACTAAAAATAAATCTATATTCGGGAAACTATTGACTCCATGACTTTACTTCTTAGATTGGAACTCAGGTTCTGGTTTGATATTTGGTTTTCATTCGAGTTCTCATCTTTTCTTGGTATCTGTTTTTACGACAGTCCTTAGAGAACCGTCCTGTTTCTGGGTAACGTTTAACATCTTTTTGTTCAATTTAAATTTCAATTGACTTGGGCACGTGGTTTAAGTATCAAAGTTCCGGTTCATATATACATATACCTCGTACGCGAAGGTAGTCGTGGCCGAGTGGTTAAGGCGATGGACTAGAAATCCATTGGGGTTTCCCCGCGCAGGTTCGAATCCTGCCGACTACGTTTTCAATTCAGACAAACACATTTTTTACATCCACGTAAGGAAATCTATTTTGACGCTTGTCAATCATAAACAACTCTTAAATATGTTATTTAATATGTCATTTATTACTTTCGTGGACCTTGATTATGGGAAGACATTTTTTGATACCTTGACTCGTGTTCGACGCGAGAACGCAATAAGCTGAATGGAATCAGACGGTACTTCGTAGGCAGAGGAAATGCAAGTATTGTTATACATTCTGCAGAGCAACTCGGGTTGAACATACTGCGTATTCCATTTGGCCGAAGGTATGGCAGTAATTGAAATCTGGGACGAACAACAAAGAAAATGAATCAATATGGCGTTCTAGTGCAAGCAAGAGCGAAGGCAGTTCGTACACTTTACGTGGGTGCACCATCGCACGCAACATTTGAAATCGCAACATTACACTGGTGCAGCTCTTTTTTGCAACTTCAATGCTTTTTCAGTAAGTTTTGATCAGTGGTTTGGAAAAGATGGAAATTGAGAGGCTGAAACCAAGTAAAATGAAACAAATAACAGCCAGACATTTTTTATATTCTCAAAACGACCCCATTCGCTTACCACAGCAATTTTTGAAGATGCCGAGCTGTCCATTGTGATCGCATTAATTTCTGGCGCCGCCTTCAAATCAAAGTACTTGGGCCTCCTGTTGTTATCCATGACAAATTGACGGCAAGCAAAGAGGAATTTACATGGCAAGATCTCAAGTTGGCCCTGCTCATGAGCAACTCGTACAAACGCTCGAAGGGTAAATCTCTCTGGGTGCAGGTAGGTCACCATAATCACGTATGGCCCAGATTGTGGTACCGAAATGTCAAAACCAATGGATGGCTAAAAAATAAGAGGGAAAAGTGAATTCGGCTTGCATCACATGCGAAGCTGTCACGCCCTCACGTTGATTTTCCCGCCAAGTCGTACTCGCACAGGAGCAGACTCGCACACGAGCCTTGTCCTTGGCGTTGGAGACCAATCGAAGGAAGTTGTTGGCCGCCATTTTTTTTTTGCGGGTCGGACTTACGTTGGCGACAACTTTTGGCGGGAAATGTGATCTAAAACCCGTCTAAAAGTAGCTTGGTTAATGAAAACACCACGGCATAGGCGAAGTATTGGAGTTGTACACCCTTGGTGACGTCCCCCTGCCAGTTTTCACACAGACTTTGATACAAGGAAGTAAAACACGTATATTCTGTATCCGCTGAGTTGAATTTACCATATCGACTCATTTCATACCACATTTATCAACTGGTTAATAATGATACTAACTTGACTTGCTCCCAACAGAGCCATATTCGAAAGTCTTTGACCACTCAAATCAAACCGTGTATCCGTGAACAAATCAGCTTGGCCTTTCAGTGGGAGCGTATATGCCTTGTGCCCAAGTACGGTGACCAATAAGGGACCTTTAGGCTCATAATAAGTGTACATATCACAGTGCTCTGGTCTAGAGGTCCGCAGTAAACAAGGTTCAGCGGAGATGTCTTTGAGAAGTTCGGCGCTGTAGTAATCTTCTGGTAAAAAGACAATGTAATCCTGGAAATGGATGAAGCAGAAATAAAATGATTAGCAATAAAATAAATAGATGACACCATATAGGGGATTTTCAGCGTCAGTTTATCAGAACATGAATTCCTAAGTTCGATTTTGGCCGCGCACTCGGTTCCGGAAACAGTTGCTGCTAAACAATTTTACCCTCAGTCAGTTTTTTTTTGGGGGGGGGGGTGGAGGGAAGAGGGGAGAGAGAATAACCGATAAATTTTCGAGTTTGCGTAAACGAAATAAAGAGAGAAGAAACTGAATTGAAGATATATATTCTGAATTTTTACATAAAGTCGCGGAAAATTTATTCCCGGCAATAGAGTAACGTTGCCACTTGACTGTTGGCAAATGTTGCCTTGTGTGAGCTATGTTTGCTGGGACACAAATAATGGACCATCTGTTTCCATTTCTTTTCCAAAAACATCAAAGCAACTCGTGTAATTGTTCTATTTTAACACCAAAGCTGTGAATATGCAATCAACTTGAAGCAATTTATCTATGTTTGTAAAACATCCGTCAAATGTGCAGACCTTACCTTGATCATTCCGGCCAGGCGTAGTCGTGGCCGAGTGGTTAAGGCGATGGACTCGAAATCCATTGGGGTCTCCCCGCGCAGGTTCGAATCCTGCCGACTACGTTTTCGTCATGATCAACACTCGCCTCTTTTTTTTACATGGAAAACGCGCAGAGGGACACCTCCCTTTTAGAGAATAACGTTAAGTTTGTTATGTGTCATTTAGTAATGACGCCTTACCAACTGAGTTCGAACTTACCAACAAGAGTAATGGGCTATGCGATGTGATAACAACAGTCCAAGTTCCTTCGACCATCTGCAACACTACGTTCGTCCCTCTCCTATTTATTGTTGTCCTCAAGTTCTTGGAATGTTGATCGCTTGGATTCGGTGGCGAAAACTGCACTTCGAGGGTGTACGATGCAGTTGTCGAGCCTAGTGAGACAAGAAACACAGAATCAGACGCGGAGGCACAATACAAGCTTGAATAACTGATCATAAAAACGGCTACAATCGTTTCAAATAATAAGGAGCAAAGCAAACCTGTACAACTACACTTACGCCTAAACCTGTCTTCAAGCATTGACAATGGCCGTTTTTATACTAGAAACGCATATTCCGTCCGGGACGAACTTGTGCAATCAATTACACTGCGTCTCTTTAGTTTGTTTAGTTTAAATACGGGCAAAAGACGGATTACTATGCGAGTACACCAACTATACACCTTAGTGCGTCTTGGAAGGCCGCACCGTTCCCAGGATTCATCGTCTCGACGTAAAATCCGTCCTGTAACCGTCTTTACCTTACGTATCCTCTACTATGTACTAGACGAGCTAAACAGACGCACTGCAATTGTTTGTTCAAGTTCGTCCCAGACGGATAATGCGTCTTTAGTATACAAATGTCTGATTGGTGGGTGCTGAACTATGATGGGGTTTGTTAGTTTTCCTGTGAATGACATCGGTCGTTTGTTTTTCCGCGCTCGGCACCGAGTGTGTGTTTTACCACACTTGAAAACGATCGCATGTTTTCCGTACACGGCTGGTATCGGTGGCGCGTTGGTCTTTCCGCCTTTGACGCAGGTCACACCTTTTCCCACGCTTCACATGCATCTGTCCCACGTTTCCGCGCGCTTAGCGCGCGGTTGATTTGCAGTTATCATGATTGACAAGAAAAGGTATTTTCCAATACAACTGACACTTACTTCTGTGGCTTTATCCACAAAGACAGATTCAAAAACTTCAAGAAAACATAGGAAAACAGAACATAACCTTCCCGCGCCGCGCAGACCATCTTAAGTTCAAAGATCGTTTTAATGTCTTACCTTTAGGGAAAAGTTCCAACTTGGCAGAAGTACGTAAGCTACTTCTCAGAGCGTAATGGAAGATAACTTGGTATTTCCTTGTTTTGGGGATCGACACAACAACCGCATACGGCTAAAACAACCACGGAATACGTCATCTCAGTATTACATGAAACTTCAACAAACAAACAAACCGGACTGGCAATATGTAAAAGATATAGACCACTTTCATAAATGGCAGCCAATTTGTTATTCTTTTGTATATATTTAAATTAGACCTAATGGCCTTATTTTAGAACAAAATTCTTATGAATTTTGCACGTCCTAGCGAGGCGAGAAGGGCTTATTAGCATAAAAACAAAAGAATATTTTGTTTGGCCACCATTATGAAATTGGTCTATTCACGGCACCTTGCGAGCAGTGAATTCTCGTCTCTTGTCCGCTTTGGTCGCGAAACAAGAAAGAAACCGCTGCGAGTGAGCGACCCGTTCCGTGAGAGAACGTAGAAGCATGCTCGGCCTATAATCCAGAGTTCCGAGAATCAAAATCCACCCAACAAAAAAATTGGAATTGGGGTCCTTGCTCGTTTTCAGCCAATCAAATCGTCGATTATAATACCGGCCGAGGTAGTCGTGGCCGAGTGGTGAAGGCGATGGACTCGAAATCCATTGGGGTCTCCCCGCGCAGGTTCGAATCCTGCCGACTACGGCATCGTGTCCAGTTTTTTACAAATCAAGATAGCCCCCAATTCATTATTTTCCTCCCTTTAATTCGGCGTTTGTTGAAATATTTTACTTGTTTTCGTGCTTACGACATTCACGCCAAAACTTCATTGTATCTTGGTAACATTCACGGTCTTTTAAAGAATGGCAGTTGTCCGTATCGTTTAATAAAGATCTTTGGTCACATTAGCCCCATCAACGTAGTCGTGGCCGAGTGGTTAAGGCGATGGACTTGAAATCCATTGGGGTCTCCCCGCGCAGGTTCGAATCCTGCCGACTACGTCAGTTTAACTTTTAAGGTTTCAGTAATGACAAACATTTCTCAATAACAAAATTTTAAGACGCTTTCGGAAGAATATATTTTCTAACTGGTTGTGTACCAGTTTAGCAAACAATACCTTGTTCGCTGGAAATATTGCGTAGCCAGTGCCAGAAAAAGACGGAAACACGTTGCTGTCTGCGCCCAGGGGAACCCGGATTCTCAAGTTCGACAATAATAACGCATCTTCTAATTCCACGTAGATTTGATACAAGGTCGGGAAATACAGTGGTCTGGACGAAGAAAGACTGTGGAGAAAAAAGAAAAGCAAAGAAATGATACAGAAACAACCAGGGACATAAAAGGTGACACACTGGAGCCAAACAAACGAGAAGCTGCGAAAATTGCAAATGCAACGCAACTCTAGAAAACCTACCTGCGTGAAACCTACCAACTGAACTGATATCTGCTATTAGGGTTTACAGGTAATAGTTGGTCAAAATAATAGCTTGTTGAATATTAACGGCGGCCTTCCAATGGAGTTTATTTGAAAAGGCAAATTACGTCATAACAGTGATAACCGTCATGTCCGCATGCTCTAAAGTATATTTAACGAGTCTGAGCCGGAGAGTGAAAGTCTGAAGGAGAGATGACACGGAAAGGGTTTTCACCTGTTGCACCTTCTTCCTTCCACACCAGGGACACACCGACAGTTTCCTAAATACTTGAAACAATTTCTGTTACTGGAGCCGCCAGGGTCACATTTACATGCTGTGAGATCAAAGCAAAATAAACAGATTACAACCATTGAACGTTTGTAACCAAAGTCCATGAGACACAGTCGCGAAAACACCCGACAGACAGACAGATAGAAACAGACAGACAGACAAACAGGCAGACAGACGGACAGGCCAGGGGCTCTTCCCATTTACAACAGCCAGCCAAATAGAAAATGTTCGGCGGTTTGTATTTTCAAAAGCCGGATGAAGTACGAAAAGAACCACATCGACCCAAAATCACAAAACCAGCATACTAAAGACAAAGATTACGCCGGTGGCCCATTTCTCAAGCTTTCCAAATGAAGAAGAGCGCACCACTTGATTTTCCAACCGAACTGTCTGGATTGCGTGTGTAAATCCTAGGGGCCCCATGGCCAGATTTCTTTAATGCCTGGCCGGCGTCGCTAAGGTAATTTAAACTGACCTTTGCATCCAAAAATATCATGTTGCCTCATTCCATGGTACCCATCTCTGCAGCGATCGCACTTTGCTCCCATCACGTGATTCTTGCAGTTGCATCGCCCGTTTTGCAGGTGACAGTGGCGTGTTCCCGAGATGGTGCCACGTGATGAACAGCGGCAGGCTGAGCAGCCAGTGGGGTCGCTACC
>BLFK01000271.1:693285-717642 GCA_014634185.1 Astreopora myriophthalma
AATTTCGATCCCTTTGCGACTCTCATTCGAGAGAGGCC
Source organism: Astreopora myriophthalma (assembly GCA_014634185.1). Lineage (NCBI taxonomy): Eukaryota > Metazoa > Cnidaria > Anthozoa > Scleractinia > Acroporidae > Astreopora > Astreopora myriophthalma. Next base: position 693,324 of record BLFK01000271.1, read on the forward strand.
AGTATCCACTTTCTGAAAGCATGCAAGCTCAAGGTAAATGTCACGGTTTTTGTGCGCGTTCGCGTACTGATAGGTCAGTGTGTTTTTGCTTGTGTTAGTGCGTTTGCCGGCTTTAGTTTAATCTAGTCGTCTGAGGTTTATACTGACTAAGCTAGGCTTTTCAAATTCTTAAGTTGTCGCATCAAGGTTTGAAGTGGGTTTAAGTCCGATGCTATCTGACAGTGAACGACTTACGTTTGCAATATGGGAACCCGTAGTACCCGCTTGCACAGCGATCGCATTGGTTTCCCGCGTAACCTGCATCACAGACGCATCTGCCAAGCTCGTTACAGGACCCATAACCACGAGGGGAACACAGGCACGCTGGTTAAGAAAGAAACAGTAAATGTTTAAGCCACCTTTCGCGAGGCTTGTAAGCCTCGCCTTCTCCTCTTAGCTACTGCGGTAAATTTTCGTTACTTACTTTTACAGATGGGAAAATCGTAGTACCCTCTTCGGCACTCTCCGCAGAATGGTCCTTGGAAGTTAGATTTGCACAGACATCGGTAGCCGTAGCCGTCCTTTTGATCCTCGCAAATGTCATTCGTTGTTGTCAAAGGGTTACAGCCACACCCTAAAATCACAGCCAAATAGCGCAAGACAGTAACAGCATATAGAAAGCCGGCGCTATGGTAAAGTACGGTTCAGTAGCCTTCATTTGAATGGACAGTAACACTTTAGGATCCGGGCGCTGCGAGTGAAATCTGGAACGGGTGTTCTCATTGAACGAACATTAGAGCTTGTGTTGTGCTTAAGTTATGTTCCATTTTCACACAACGCAAGTATAACGCAAGCATAAAGGCAAGCACGAGGAAAAGGAAAAAATTTGATCCTTATGCTTGTCCTTGCGCTTGGGTTATGCTTGTGTCAAGCCCGTTTTTCACGGTGAAACTGAATCAGCGCTCTTCTAGTGTGCTTGCGCTTGTGTTTGCGTCGCTCGTGAAAACCAGGCTTAAAAGAGAGAACCATCTTGCACAGCATAATAAACAGCACCACACGAAGAAACGGCCCAGTAGCCGTCTTTCATTTGAATGGGGCGAACTTTAGCATTTCATTCTCAGACTCAAACGTTAGAACCACCCTGTCAGTAAAATAAGCGCAGCAGCACCACAGGACAGTACATCAGTTATCTTTCATTCAATGTCGGAATGGTCAATTTGGATCATCCGTAACAATCACAAATTTCAGTGTTCAACTCAGCATTCTTGGGCGGGGTTAGCAGACAATGGAAAAAAATGTTACATCTCTCATTTTTACTTACATCGACAGTTGGGAAAGTTGTAATAACCGGCGGGGCACTTGTTGCATTGTCTTCCCCATACACCGTATCTGCAGGGGCATTGGCCATTGTAAGGATCACAGATCTGTCCGTATGACCCCGACGGGTTACAGTCACACGCTGAAATAAATACATCAGACAGTGATTTCTATTCTTCTCTGATCAACTTAGAGCAGTTGTCAGTTGAGTGTCCGATGAAACTTGGTGACTGCTGTAGTTTTGTGTCACTACTATACGCTTAACAGTTAACCAGGAAATCTCGCGCCTATTCCCCAACCAATGTGGCGCGCCCACTAGTAGTAATAGCCAAGTAGATGCTTCCCGGTATAGTTTGGTTTATTAAGAATGGTATTTTATTTCGAGTGTTTCTTTATATACTCGTCCCCACAAGCTTTTAAATACCACTGTGTATAAATGTAGCATATTGACACAAAAAAGAGTTCCCAAAATCGAGTTACTGAAACAAGTTTCAAAGCAGACGTCAGAGTCGAAACCAAACTCGCTCAAAACGACGGCCTCGTGAGAAGCTGCAGGCTGTCACAAGATCACACATCCTCAGATAGTTTGAACAACTTTAAAACACTACTTTACTGTGACATACCCGAACAAGTTGGAAAGTTGAATTTTCCGAGAGGACAAGCACTGCACTTCTTTCCAGTAAATCCTTGCTTGCAGGTACAACGCCCTGTTTCTCTATCACATGCCATATCAGCTGATCCATATTTGTTGCAGTTGCAGGCTGAAAGATAAGGAAACAAACGAGTCAGAAGAAAAACAGAATCACCGATCACAAATTACCTCGGAAACATTCACATCAAAAAATAGAAGCCGATGTTACACGAAGTGACTGCGAAAGACGATTTTCAGTGCTACAATGATGTTGCCCGTTCAGTTGCCGTCATGTGACATGGAAGAGAGGAAAATCTTCAGCGAATTTTTGCCCTGCCTGAGCGTTGTGAGTTTTTGCGGTTCAAAAACGCACTGAGAGCGCAAAAATAGCACTCAAAATAGCGCCCTAAGATAGTACTAGTCCATTTTCCACCTCGTCAACTTTCTACGCAACACTCTTCCATTAAACATGGTCCATGCGAATTGTCACGAGTAACGTACCAAAGCGTTTTGAGTCAAAACTGAATTATTCCGTTGCGAATGGGTGTATAACAACGCTTATAGCGAAGATCACTGCACGTTTTGCACGTGCGGCGCGAACAGCACGGGCGTGATTACCTACTTAACCAAATTTGCATAAGCGTAGTTAGCGGTTGATGAGTAAAAACTGACACCTTTCGATCGTTTGCTATTTATCTCGCGAAACTCACTCAGCCGGAGAACTCAGGGTCGAGTTGTTCGAAGCGGGGTTAGTGCTAACCCAGGATAAATACCTTGAGAACCCATAGGCTTTAATTGGACTTAACCCGGGGGGTTTGCACTAACCCTGCTTCGAACAACTCGGCCCAGGGTTAGCGCTAAACCAGGGTAAATGTCAGGACAAACTATAGGATTTCATCAGGCTTAGCCCAGGGTTAGCGTTAACCCTGCTTCGAACAACGCGACCAAAAAATAAAAGGTTGTAGGATAATTGTTGTACGTACGAGCACAGATAGGCGCGTTGAAATACCCGGCCGCACACCTCTCACATCTTACACCAGCGAAGTTAGCTCTGCAAATGCAAGGTTTGTGTAATGCTTTGGGAAAGCACTGCTTGTCCACCGTTGCGTATTTGTTACAATAACACACTGAAACGGGAAACAAGCAAGACACTATAAATTAAGAGGGCCAAAAACTCTTCAAGGACTTTGATTATTTCTTTTAGTAAACTAGCCCACTTACATCAACTTGACGTAAGATTGTTTTGTCTTAGTTTCAAGCTGGAAATAGGCGATAAATGATCTCAATTTTCAATAGAGGGAGGGCATTCCTACCCGACATGGATTCCGTTGCAGGACGGGTAAAGCGACTTTACTGAGAAGACCTGGCCTCGGTTGTTCAAAAGTTAGATAACATTATCCACCGAATAAGCGCTAGCAAAACGAATTGATTTATCCAGTGGATAGCGCTATCCACCTTTCGAACAACCGGGGCCTGGCCTCGCTTGTTTAAAGGTGGATAACGCTATCCACTGGATAAATCAATATCCAGCGGATAAGCTCTAGCAAAACCAGTTGAATTATCCAGTGGAGAGCGCTATCTACCCTTCGAACAACTAAGGCTTCACTGACAATGTGCAATAATGTTATAATGTTACCTCCTTTGGGAAGATTGCCAAATATAGTACGAGCTTCCTCCTCGGACAGAGAACCAGACGTTGAAGATAGAGCGGTGGACTTAGCTGTTGTTTGAAGAGTAGTGGCACCGCTAGTTTCCACGAGGGGAGGGAAGGGTTCAGTTGCTGTCCCCAGAAGGGGAGGGAAAACCTCAGTCGTAAAGTCCACAAGGGGAGGAAAAAGCTCCGTGGTAGTTTTTGCAAAGGAAGGCTTTGCAGTACTTTTCGGAGCAGTACTTTTGAGAGTGGAATCGTCAGTAGGAATTGGAATAGTAGTGGGCTCGGGAGAAGCTTTCACAGTCGTGGGCTCAGTGGTAGCTTTCAACGCGGAGGATTTAGTCGTAGTTTTAACGGTGGTAGCCAAAGTTGTCTCCGCGTGAAAAATGGAAGGCTCAGTCGTTATTTCCACTAGAGGAGGAAAGGGTTCTGTGGTAGTTTTCATTGTAGATGTCGCAATGGTAACTTCCACCCTGGTAGGTATGTTGGTAGTTTCTTCTTTGGTGACTTTAGCGATAGACTCCTTAATGGTAGACACAACAGCAGTTTCCACAAGAGCAGACAAAGGCCCGGTAGTAGGTTTCGTATTGGCAGCCGGCGTAGTTCCTCCCGTAGTTCTCACGTGGTGTGGGAGAACTTCAGTAGTACTTGCAGCGCTGGATGGCACTGTTGAAGTGTCTGCAAACGTAGACGCACTACTAGCTTTAGTAGAGTGAGGAATAGCGGAGGGCACAGTGGTTGCTTGCACTGAAGTCGCTTCGGTAATTGTGGGTTCTGAGGTAGCCATTTGCTTGGCTGTCGTCTTCTCGGTGACTTGCTCATAACTGACCTCACTTGTGGTTGTTTTCATTTTAGTGGACCCCTCTGTTACCCTTTCTCCTGCAGTGGTCACCGTGCTTACCTTTGTAGCTTTTGTATGCTCAGTGGAAGAAAAAGGAGTTGTACCATGCGTTCCTTTCACAATCACCATCTTGGTGCTAGAACCAGGGCTCGACTTCTCAAGAGTACTTGTTTGTTTGATGTTACCTTCGGCAGTAACACCACTGCCAACAATTGATTCCTCGGACGCAAACTCATCTGGAGTGACGATAACAGTAACCTGGTCTGAAGGTGTTGTCGGCTCGGTAGTAAGCCAAGGGGACGTTGTATCTGTAGTTAGATGGTCGGTAGCTGATTCATCTGGGCCGGTTTCCTCTGAGTCTGTTGTATCCTCGCTGGCAGTACCATCACTGGTTATCCCGTCAGTGGTCTCCCTCATGTTCGTTGTCTGCTCTGTGACAATGCCACCCTTTGGGCCATCATCGGTGTCCGGCCCTGCGGTCAAAATGCCAGCAGTGGTATGCTCGCCAGGGAACGCCTCTGTGGTAACCGGTTGCTTGGGGGCTGATAAAGGCATAGTCGCTTCTGTGGTAGGTGTCTCGTCCCAGTCCATGAATTCCTCATCAGTATTATTCAGAGCCGTACTCATTGTCCTCGTTTTGTAGTCGGTGGCTGAGGCGTTTGTAGAAGTCTGAACAGAAGACAACTTTGTTGTTCCTGTTGTTGATGATGGTAGTGCATCCGCTGCAATCATTGTTTCTTTGGTGGTAGCAGACTCGTCAACGACTTTCTTTGCCGTTGTTGGTGTTTTGCTGATGGTGGACTTATCATTGGGTTTCCCCGCTGCTGTCGTTGGCGTCGTCAATTCGATAGACTCATTTATAACCTTCTCGGTTGCTATTGGTGTTGTTAATTTTCTGAAAATTGACTCACTGATAGGCTCCTCTGTTGCAGCCAACGGTGTTATTTCGAGGGCAGTCGACCCATTGACGGGCTTCTCGGCAGCTGTCGGTGTTTTTGATTCTCTCACGATAGCATTACCAGTGGGCTTTTGTGTTGCATTGGACTTTGATATTTGGCTAGTACTAGACTCATCCATGCGCTTCTGTGTTGCTGTTGTCATTGGTCTATAAGAAGAAGAGGATGGCTCAGTTATCGAAGATTCGTCGACATCACTTCCCGTTGTCGAGAGATCAACGTTTTCCACTTTAGATACGTTAATCATGGATTTGTCTGGAGAGGATGTTGTACTGGTCGTTTGGCCAGGGTCTGCCGAAGTCCGAAAAGAAGTATTCTGGGTATCAGCGCGCGTGGTAGTGCTATCGCCAAAGAGGCCTTGTGGTGTGCGTCCATTTGGGGTTGGATGCACAGTTGATAGCAAAGGAGCATGTGATGTGATCTCATCTAGGCTATCATTTTGGGACTGAGCCTTTTCAGAACTCCAATTTGACGTATTTTGATCAGGAACCTCAGTTGTCAGCACAGAGGACTTAAAAATGATAGCTTCCGTTGACTCGGAAGGTGTAGTTGTGACTCCCGAACTAGATAGCCCTGTTGAGCGGATGTCCGTAGCTATACTAGGCGATGTGGTTGAGCCCTTTAAGCTTTGGGCCGTTGACATGTCTGCTGGCATCAGTGAATTGCCTCCTTTATCTTCTGTTTGATTGGGAGATTCAACTTCTTCATACGGGAACAAAACCGAGAATGACCCCTCTTTACCATCGGATGACTTGGTTGGCGGAGTCACAGCTGCACTAGAAGTTACTGCACTACTGTTTCTGTCAGCATCAACCAAGGCTGTATCATTTCCAAGTGGTAACATTAATGTGCTTTTTTTCTCTCCTACAACAGCTTCAGTTATATTTATCAACCTGGCTGGCGTTGACGTACTGTTTTCCATGACTTCTAGTAACTCTGGCGAGAGAGTACTATTTGCCTGTAATTCAACTACAGCGCAATCTCCCTTCTCATCTAGCTCGTAACCACCGCAGCATGTTTCGCATTGTTCTCCGCAAGTGTTGTTTTGACACAAGCAAGACATACTTCCCTTCTCGGTATGCATACATTTGTCTGCGTGTCCATTACATTCGCAGCGTCCCACTATTGAAATACCGCCGAGTGAATAATAAGCCTATCAATTAATAACAAACAGCATAGAATGTAAAAGATGACCCACAGGTAAATCTCATGCATTAGTACTGCGTAAGTCAACTACAAAAACACTTGTCCCTGATTGGCACGCCCCACAGAACCAGGTCTAATAGAACACGTAATTTTATATAACTCGGGTGTTTTTCAATATATTTCCCGGCCCATAATCAAACCTTTCTCTTTCCTTTGGTACAGTAATGGTTGCGTACCGTAATGCAACGTAATCTACTGAATGAGCAGACGACCGACACGTCTGCTTTACAATTGTTCTGTGAAGTGAGACCGGACGACAGCATATTAAAGCTCCCCAGAAAGTGAGCAAGTGTTGCCCATTTTAGTCGAGCCAGCTCTAATAGGAACCGCATGTGCTGTCAGGCAACGCTGCTTGCGGTGAAGAGCGTTGGGTGACGACTAAGTAACGGCTGCGTGGGAGAGTCAAAAGATCTGAGCAGTTTTAATTTTGGGGCCTGATTTGCGTCTGTTATGATTGATAAATGCTCCTCTTTGGATTTACAAATAACACTTAAAACCTCTATATTGAAGCAATATTATCTTGGTTTTACGTTTCCTATCACAAAACTGCGACGAGATAAGACCAAGAAGTTGTTGTCACAGTTACAACGAACACAACATGGTAATACTATACGTACCAAATCGCTGTCGTTTGATCTAAAATTGCTCCACATTCTCAAAAACCTAAACCGAATCCTAGACGCTAACAGGTTCACCTGAAAAATAAGTGATAAAGTGCAGGACTATTGCGTCACATTACTCTACTCATAGGCTTCCTAAAGAAAACAGTTATGTTTCCTCCGTCACCTTAAACACATTCTGGCCAATTTAATTTGCTGAATTACTTTACAAACTGGGAAACATAAAATACTTGAGTTTTCCATCTTTACGAAAACGTTTTTCTGGTGATCGCGTGTTCAATATTTACTTGTAAGTGCCGTCCAGCTTTAGCAAACAACACAGCGAAAAAAATTAACAAAGCCAGATTTATAATGAAAACAAACAGTGAACGGCAATATATCTTAAGTATAATTCCAATATCAGACGAATTAACCCGTCTGAGCTTGATTTTATGGTGGCACGTAGACAAACTAAATGATCCGAAAAAATAAATCAGTTTAATACAAAAACCATGACGATGAATTCTTACATCTTTTGCAAACTAAGAACACGTGCACATGTAAGCTAAGAACTTGTGCCCACGCAAGTAGCATGGAAATGAACTGCAAAATGAGTAACCACTGGCACATGGGCATGCCAAGACGATATTTTACTCTCTTAAGTTAATTACAGTTTTAGACGAATTAATCGGCTTCATCCGTCTGCGTTTGATTTCATGTTGACACGTCCATGACGAATCGAGAGGAAAATTAATCAGTTTAATTCAAGCAAAAACCCTAACGACGTTTTCTTAGTTCTCTACAGAAATTGTTTTTCTTGCAGTGGCTGATGTATGCAAGCATCGTGGAAAATGGCACACATACGCATGCGTAGACGATATTTTATTCTCTCATTGCGCGTGTCATTTTCGACATTAATATGCCTTGTAAACATGAACATCTATTTAAACACGTCAGGTGAGTCACAAGCAGCTGCGACTTTTGGGAGGAAAGGTGTAACCACATTAATGGCATAAAATGCCAAAAATTTGCGGGAGGAAAACAGCTGCACAGTTGATTCGTTCATTAGCCTGCGAGCAAGCTCATTTGCTGTATAGTGCGCGAATACCGCCGCCGAGAAGGAGGAGGCGAGGAAAAAGTCCTCATTCTTCTCGCCGGTTTCGCCCGCTCAAAGCCGCCAAGATCAAACGCAACTCGCACGCGATACGACAAGTGACCCTGTCCGCAGGCTATTCATTCATTGACAGGAAACGAGACAGTGTGATCACTGATGTCAAAACTCAAGTGATACTAAACATGAAGATTTGGAGACACTTACATTTTCGTTTTCTTCCCAAGACATATCAGGTCTCAGAACACACACAGGGCCCTCGTCAACTCCAAAAAGCGGGAAGCAGTCCTCTTGGTCGGCTGCATAATAACGTATCGCCTTGAAGTCGCTACTGAATTCACGTGATTGTTCTAACGCCCAAACGGCAGGAAGCGGTGTTGAACCTGCTTTCACTGAAATACGCTCTAACTTGAAAACCTGTACGAAGGGAAATATAGTTAATGGAAATATATCATGAGACATGATCGTCATCCATTGGTTAATCGTTCGTTAGTTTCACGACCTACAGCTTGCCGGAGGGTAGTCGTGGCCGAGTGGTTAAGGCGATAGACTCGAAATCCATTGGGGTCTCCCCGCGCAGGTTCGAATCCTGCCGACTACGAGAAGTAAAGTTTTGTTCAAATTTATGTTTCAATGTGCAGTATGTTAAATTGTATAACTCTCTTTTTTCTAGATGTGCTTGCGAACGCTTTGTTATCATGCGGCTAAATAAAACCTGGTTGTAACGTTCAGGCCCCAGTTGTTCGAAAGGTGGATAGCGCTATCCACTGGATAAATCAGTACCCAACGGATAACTCAATTGGATTCGCTAGCATTTATACGCTGGATAGTGATTTATCCAATGGATAGCGTCATCCACCTTTCGAACAACTGGGGCCAGGTCTTTGGCATGATAATATCGAAAAGAGTGCAGACCGTGCAAACGAAGGATTATTCAAGTGTACTACAACGCAATTATTGTTCGTGGCCTGCAAAGACACAGACGACATTTCTGCATTATGCGTTCACCGGCAGCAAAAACTGATCGAAAACTTTAGCACAAACGTTGACTTCCGTTAGACTTCGAGCAGCCCTTTATTTAGTTTTTTTTTTTTTCGCGCGAAAAGCAAAAGTCCAACTGGAGTCAGAGAACCTCGCTAGGGAGCTCGTGGCTTAGCCAAAGAAGATCGTTCATACAAAACCAATTTCCTTAAACCCCTTTCTCTTTCAGTTTCAGGATTTACCTGTGGAAGGCTGATCGTAATGTTTATCTCATAAACAAAACTACCACGTGATTTTCTAAGAGATTTCCATTCTCTCGTATGATTGGCTCCCAGAACGTCGCTTATGCTGAGCTGAGTGTCGTTCACAGGATCGCAAGCGGAGCAGTCCGCAGTAGGCAGGCCATCCTGATGCTCAGAATCGCCTATGACAGAGAAAATAATAATAATAATAATAATAATATAGCAATAATAATACAGTTGAACCTCTCTAATGCGAACACTAAAGGGCAGGACAGACGAAAGTGTCCGCATTAGAGAGGTGTCCGTATTATAGAGGTCACCAAGATTGCAACATTTTTAAGACTCCACTGACAGTTTTAAGTGTTCAGTAACGAAAAATAGGCCCAGTGTATCTAAACTGACTAATATACGGTATCAGGCACATTGATTTGTACATCTCAGTTACAGTACATACTTTATACGAATCGGTTATTTGAAACTAAAGGAACTACGTACAACGCAATGCTTCACCTAAAAAGGTGCTAATAAAAGTACAATTTTCAAAACTCCAGTTGAAGATCAGTGAATAAAACGTTCATGCTTGCGTAATCACAAACTCTCCCTTCTTCCCGTCCCCTCTCTCGCTCCAGGGGACGGAAAGAAAAGAGACCCTGGGAACGAGGTTGCCAACTGACGGGGTTACACAATGATACGACGAACGAAAGAACAGAAACAAAATGTGAACTTGTTATGTTGTCAAAAACTATCACTGCTAACTGGAATATTAACTACTTGTGGTCCTCCCAACGGAGAGACCCTAATTACGACTTATTCTTCTGCTCTTTCTTCTTTTCAACAATAGATCTATCACGGACTGGAAGTACTCTTGATTTGAAGGCACATATTAATTTACTCGCACGTGGCATATTGGTACACAAGGGCAGTTGCGCATGCGCATACTAAATACCTAAAGAAAAATATGCAGAAGCGGTAGCGGTACCTCTGGACATTTAAGCCGGAGCGGTGTACCATGACGAGTCTCCCCGAGATTTCGGCCCGCGGATCGCTTATACTTGCTACTTTCGGATACCTATCCCCGATAGGCAGTGAGGGAGAGAAATGTCGGCCCCTAGACCATACGTGACAAATCCCTTACGTACTCGTAGCTCAACTCCTTCTGCTTTATACTATGATTTGGAGCGATATATATTTGCGACTATAGTTGTCATGTATTCCATATGGTAAGGATATTTTTGGTACTAATTTGTAATACACGGAGTTGGCGCATGCGCATTTACTAAGCATGACAAAACAGCAAAAGGAACCACGCATTTTCCGGTAAAACTTTAAAACGCTGTCGCTTTTTCAGACATATTTTGTTTTGTTTTATTGTTTAAATTCCGCGCGAACAAACGAGGACATTAATTTCGCGTATACAATGACATTAACGTGTCTCGTTGGAAAGGCGATGGACAAAAGAACTAAAAAGTTATTCAAAAAGAGCAATAGCTCCTAATGAACTAGTGTTAAAATGTTTGGTGCCTTCAGGGACTCTCCCGGACATTGGTTGGTTACATCTGTTTCTTTGTTAGCTGTTATATTCCCATTAGCATCTGTTCAAAAAGGTTGTTGTGAAAGAACAGCAACATGTAAAATCGCTATGGAGATGTAGAACGTCCGCATTTCGTTTCGTTTTGTTTTCCTTTACTTGAGTTTATTCCGGTGTTAAAAATGCAGTTTAGTCGATTGAGAATGAAGAATGTTCAGACCTAACAGAATCCAGCTGTCCGTAAAGTACATACTTTATACGAATCAGTTATTTGAAACCAAAGGAACTACGTACAACGCAATGCTTCACCTAAAAAGGTACTAATAAAAGTACAATTTTCAATACTCCAGTTGGAGATCAGTGAATAAAACGTCGATGCTTGCGTAATCACAAACTCGTGCACACTATATGTGAACTATATGTCAACACCGGATCACCAGAGTGTCCGTAATAAAGAGGTTAAGTTTATATGACTTCGCTCTCTGGGGCCGAGATTTAGTGTCCGTTGTCCTTATTAGAGAGGATCCGTATTATAGAGGGGTTTTTTTATAGAAAACGGGTGAGAATTTTTTCGGGACAAAGGAGAATGTCCGTTATAGAGAGGTGTCCGTATTAGAGAGGTGTCCGTAAGGAGAGGTTCGACTGTAATGATATGATAAAGAAGAAGATGATGTTGGTGAGGAGGAGGAGGAGGAGGAGGAGGAGGAGGAGGCCGTTAACCCTGTTCCTCTCGCCTGCAATGAGATACTCGCTGTGTGAAAAGAAGTACTTTCAAAATGACCTTACGCGGCCTGTCTGTTGCCTCTTTGAAGAGAGAGGCCTGTGTGAGACTACTCTGGAATAGGAATAATCGGAATACTTGCTAACTGTGTTGTTTGGGAGCCCAATTCGAATGCAAGTCCATCTGGACGGATACGGGTTGTTTTCAGTTACGGATTGCTGTATGACTGAAATGCCAAGTAAACTTGAAGAAGTCGGGCCAAAGTCAGTGTCCCTGGTTCCCCTCCCCCCTTCGTATACACCTTTGGGGGTAGCACTGTGATGGACAAGGATCCCATGCCGGGGGTAGTAATTCTCTCGGTTACCTCTTGATACAGAAAGCCGAGGAAGCTCTGGTCTTGTACTAAGCTTACAATGTCAATTCTCTTCACTTTCATGAAGATCTCTTAGAAGAAATTTTAATAACGTACGAGGTACATTTTAGCTACGTTTTTCAGCAAAAATTGCAAGCTCTTTGATTTTGAACACTATCTTGTCCAATGATGAAATCACCTTCTTTAACATGTCCTCCTGCTAATTTCCCGTTGACAGTTTAGGGCGCACCTCAAGAGTCTTGGCTTATCACGAACAAAGTAGCTTACTTCAGCGGTTATCCCTTTATGAAAATGCTTCTGTGATCTGTTCAATAAACAGATTTCACAAATTCTCTGTATAACAAATATTCTATATGTATTCTGCAGGTTTATCCTCAAAAAATCATACGAGAAATTTTCAAACGATGCCTATTTGCCGGTGACATCGATACCGCCAATTACCACAGTTGTGTGCGCATTGAATATCGTCGTTTCAGAGCCTCAGTTTTCAATGACACAGTAATTTCAATTGATGTCAAAAGGCAATTTTGGCGCGTATGGCAAAGATGAAAATTGACGGTGCCTTTAAATTCATTTCCTGCTTACACGCAGCCGCTCACGAATAATCACCGACGATACACCCTTTTGTCCACTGTGAGTTTTGAGTGCGAGAAAGGGAAAGAGCGCAGCTAATACAGTGCGTATGAAGCGCGGAACGAGGTCCGGCAGCGCTTAAACTAACAGTACATCAAGATTATTTTAAAAGAAAATAAAAGACCTGATTCATTTTCTTCCCACAAACATTCGTTTCAGCCGTCTATGGGAGTTTTATCCCGATTATCTGTCTGCAAGGATTATTTTTCTCCTCATCGGATGAGTTAACTGCCTTTTTTTCTTGCTCTCCAGCAGAGAGGAAAAAGCTTAACAATCATTTGTAAAATTAAACAAAAAAATTATTGTCCTTACGTACAGAAGCATAAACAGTTATTTTAGTCTGATAGCTGTGATCGCTGGTAAACCGTTCAGCGCGCTTTTGTTTATTATTACGAATCATTGAGAGCGGTAATATTGAGGGAACAAAGGGGAACTTCCTACCGTCATTCTCGAGCAAACTGCACGTCGACGCTTGCCAATTCTGGAACACTCCTTTTCCACACGACACAGTGGCTGCTAAATTAACTGTCCTTTCGAGTTTGAAAGTTGGAGGACCCAAGGAGAGCATTGCGTTTACTGTGGTAGTGCTGGAAAGCCAAAGCATTATCCAGCACGTGAATACAAATTGTCCCACTGAACTTCGGCGAGGCGACTTGGACTTCGCATCCAACTCCATTCAGATGCCGCCCTAAAGTTAGATTCTACCAAACAATCGAACACGATGGTTGTTATTCCCGGGCTCTTCAGTCAAAACAAATTAAACTCTTCTAGTGTGTGCAATCACGTTTGTTTTTGTTAGAGACCTCTGCCGAATATAACCGACCTTCACCTCTCACGGCGATGAAAAGCGGTCGTGTCAGATGAGAACTTCCGGCTTCTCCCCTAACTTCCGGTTGCTCGAGGCGCTTTTTCATGAATTCTTTTACAAGCATCTTTTAATGATGCTGCAATTTTATGCCAAATTACAGAGAGAAGAGAAAGTGCTTTTGAATTCAAACGCAAAAATCTCTAAAAATAAAGCGCGATGCCGCCAGAAGCCTGGATGCAACTTAAAGGCTTTTTACCGTAACAAAGAGGAATATACTATAACTGAGAACACTTTATAGTTTTTTTCACATGCAGAGATTTCTGTTAGGTTAGTGTTTTCTGCCATCAAGCAATTCCTAAGATGAAGGAACTGAACACCCAACCACTTGTATGTTTCTTTTCTGTGCCTTGTACTAGGATCCGAGGGAAGGCAGTTTATATGGTGCTAGAATCTTCCTAACGGCAGGATCTTGGTATCTCTGAGCTAGGAAGATCCTGTCCCTAGAAAACATATGACGCAAAGATGAACTTACTCCCTCCGCCATGTAAAGAGCCCCTAATTCCTTTGTTTGTGGCAGGATTTCCTAGTTATTTCACGTTATTTTCGTTCATAGCATACTTTTGCCATTTCAAATGTAACCTCTCCCATATGAGTGTAAAAAATTTGTGCGTGAACATCAACAGAGTGTTGAAAGAAAAGAACGCGTCAAACTGAACCCACCCTAGCAAAACTTTCTTCCACTGGAAGACTAAGGGCGCGTTCTTTTTTGGATAATCCAAAATGAGCTGGGCATATCCCTACGGAATATTACTTTATAGAATCGTATCGTTACCAGTTAACAGATACAGGACAGTTTTTTTTTCCTTTTACGGTATTCGTTTTCCGGAATACTTAGTGGTAGAAACGCGCCCTAAGAAATGCTTGCAATAATTTTGGGCGTGGATTTATCCCGGCTATTTTCTGTAATGTGATACATATTGATAGCGTTGACAACATCACATTTCACACATCAGGCCTAATGACACGTAGATATGAATTTAAATTAGCTTTGATGTGACTGAAAAAGATTTGATATCCGTGGTAAGAAAGGAATTCAAAACATTGCATAATGACTTTAAAATTTTTCGACAAAGAGTCAAATTAATCCCGGACACAAACTTCTGAAAGGTTACCAAAATAATATCACCTTCGTAGGAGTGACTTTTTGAGTCACATTTTCAACCCCATGAGTTGTCTTTCAACAAGACATGTACAAGAAAAAAAAAAAAAGTTAAAAATGGCAACGCGACTTCAAAGGTCCCGAAACCGTCGAGGCATTCTCCTCAGCCCTACTCCATGGTTCAGCGTCACTATCTGTCCCCTGGGTACTCCACTGGGGAGTACATGAGCCTTCTGTCAATATGCTCAGCGGTGACGTGAAAGTGAGGCTGACAGTTATCGGTTTTTCTTTTTCAGTTTCCCGCGCAAAGCACAAGCCTGCTCAAAGGCCATCAGCCAACATGGCGGATAAGGCAGAAGTACACGACTTGAAGTCAGATGCCAAAGAAAGCACCAAGGTTAAAGGAATTCACCTCGAATCTTTTCGCAAGGCTCTTAGCAGTTTGTATGATCAGACTGTGTGCCTCAGCTGATGAATTTTTGGTTTTGTTCGGTATTATTTTAGGACGCGAAGAAAGAAAATGCAGAAGTTAAGGATTCGAAGAGAGATACAAAGAACGGAGAAAAAGATGAAGATGATGAATCTAGCGACGACGAGGAGCATGCAGGTGATTGTAGTTCGATTTTATACCTTTGTTTGCTTTTGCTCTGTGTTTTAAACCTGTACTATGTCGTATTAATTTCTTACTGCACCCATCTCGGAATAATCAATTTTCAGTAAACAAAACCGTTATTTATTCAAACCGTTGAAATTAGCATTTTATAGTACTAACGACCGTGCAAGAGGCTTGACAAATTGCAGTTTATATTGGAGCGCTAGGAGTCCCAGCATTTGCTTAAATCTATAAAAAAAGCTTCAGTTTTCGTTTTTGATTTGTGTTTATAATTGTCACACTTATTCAAGTCGTTGTTTACACATTGTCCTCTGTATTTTTAACTGATTTCACTACAGGCAACCCATTATTACTTTACTTTTATTATTACTTTATTTCACTCTATTTTGACAAATGTACAGAGACCATGGTAGCCTGCAGTTAGCATACCTATTCTGGGCAGGCTACTTAGACTACAGTGATTTTTTACTATAGCTTTTAACACTTAACAATTAAAAAAAGACATGACACTTAACACTTGACAATTAATTACAAGACAGAAAAATTTACTTAAATTAACTTGAACTACAGAAACAGAAGAGGTTTGAGACAGATTTAAGATTAAATTTTTATTCAGTCATTCATTTACTTAGGGTGCTTTTAATTGGGCAATCCAGATTTAGATCTTAAAATCCAGATCTTCGGATCTCCAATCGAACACAAAATCCAAAACGGATTTCGCGATGGATTTTGTTAATTGAAATCCATGTCAGGGAAGGATTTCAATTAATGAAATCCGCGGCGAAATCCGTTTTCAGATTTTGTGTTCGATTGGAAATCCGAAGATCGGAATTTTAAGATCTAAATCCCGATTTCCCAATCGAAAGCACCCTTACAGTACTTAGTCTTTCATTCATTCATGTCAGAGTCAACTAAATTAAGAGGCTTGTTCACAGGGTGGACATGAATACCTCGGTGAAAACAGTTAGTCTTTTCTATTCAAAATTCTTTCTTATGTCCAGGTACTCATAAATTGGACTGTAGTAATAATAAAGGCAATCAAGAGGTTTTGAATCTTTTCTTGTTAGGACTTTATGACAAGCCCGTTGTGATTGAAGGGAAAAGAGAGAGAAAGACCCCTGTTTTCCTTGCTAGTCAAACCACTCCTCAGGTCACGACTGTCCCTAAACCTTTGCTTTTTGAGGTAAGTTTAATTGTCATTCAGTGCACTTGACAGGAGCACTTTTCAATCAGTTGAGTGTAATAAAAGCAGAAGCAAAGCGATGACTGCTTTTAGACAGTTTGCCGCATTCAAAGGCAAATCAGATGAACCAATCAGAATGCAAAGGAATTTGCTTAGGGCACAATAATGGATGCCTACAAACAAGTGATAGTTGACACAAGTCAGCCCATTGCTAAGGAAGCCTCAGTTAAAATGCACTAACCCAACAAATTTTCTTTCTCAAAAGTTAAATTTAAAGACCTTAAAACATAAGTGATGCCTTTTCTCCTCAAAATTCATATTTTAATACACCATAAAATTTAGCAAAACTGACAGTCATTTGACTCGCAACCAAGCTTGCGAGAACCATTAGTCTACTCCTAACATAAAATCAAAAACTATGTCTCTCGCTAGCTTGTCCGTTTACCAAATGACTGCCGGTTTTGTTAACTTTATGTAACTTGATCTATGCATAGATGTGACATGCATTAATTTTGGTCACCAACTCCCATTTTGATTTAGCTCTGATGAAAGTTAAATACTTCAAACATCTGCCCTTGAACGGTTGATGTCAATGTTTGCAACATATCTGTAGAGTTTGCAACATATCTGTAGAGTTTCTTTGGGAAACTAGTCCTTGATAATAATTTATTGTTCCTTCCGTACAGGGTAAAGGAGAATCCTTAGGATCCATGGAAAAGAGTAAGTAATTAAAGTAAACAATTTATATTGTATATTGTTGTGGAGTTTATCTACATGTACTCTATCAGGGCTCAAAGTTAACAACCAACTGGTTGCACATGCTACTAGACTTTTGGTTGTGCGGCTTAAAATTTTTGGCATTGCAACTAGAAGTATACACCTGGTAGCACAAGTGCTCCCAAAGCCAAAACTAAACTTTGAGCCCTGTCTGGAGATTTTTCCTTCTTTTATTATTTTATTTTTCCTTCTTTTATTGTAGCAAATTATGAGCTAGGTAGATCTACTGCTGTAGAACTCAAGCCACTCCATAAGCTCTTATTTGGCAGAGAGGGACGGGTATGTTAAACTTAACATTTCAATTTTGTAAACTTAACACCTCAGGGTACATGTAGCTATGAGCAAGCTCAAAACTTGAATTTGAGAGACCTGAGTTATGTAGTCAAAATCCAAACACACTAACTCCATTGGGGGTAGAGATGTTAATTCACTGTGATCTTTTTATTGAAGCTTTTCGAACCAATTAGATTTTCACTTTCTGAATGCATGATAAGTAGGTTATGCTGATCTTGGATGGAACTTCTGTCAGGGGTCTTACAGTATTGTGGAGTAGTAACTGAACTGTGCAACTTCGCTGGCCGTGAGCACAACCTTGCCATGGGTTTGCCCTGTGGTTTTAATCTTCTGTTTTTTGCTTGGCTGCAAAACCATGACGACCCCTTGTGAAAGACCTTAAATGAGGTTAAATGCAATTTAACAAAGTTAACAACAAAGAGCAGCGCAGATTGGCAGCACGGTTATCTTCAAAGAGCAGTAGCGGTCAGTGGTGTGTGGCCTAGGTGCATGCTTATGTGGTCCTTCAGTCATGTGGCCACTCTTGGTGGAGACCTGGCAGGCCTTCTTGTGCTGCTTTTGCCCAGTTGGCTTGCCCCCCCCCCCCCCCCCCCCCCCCCCCCCCCCCCCCCCCCCCCCCCTATTTTTCCACTGACAGGTGCCTGGACGCCTGACGTGGTGGCTCATGGCTGGGTTGCGGGGATTGCCAGCCATGAGAGTGTTACGGTACTTGGTCCAGGGGCTGGCTGGCTTCTAGTGGAAGCCCTTAGACATCCCAGGCACCCAACCACCATTCTGCGATGTAGTTGTTAATTAATGAAACCCCAATATTTCCGTTACGTAGCTTTATGTGATTAAAACTGGCTTCTCATTTTTTTCATTTTTTTAAATTTTTCATTAGGTTCCTGAGGTTAAAAGGAATATTAGGAAGTTTAATGGTTTTGCTTTTGAAAAGGTAAGCCCTTAAGTAGATCTCACCCATACAAATGGACTATGTACAAAAAGAAAAACAGCAACAGCACTCCAAACTGCAACCATTTTGGTCTCCATGGCGAGTAGAAAAAAAGTTGGCTAAGATTGCAGCAAAAGTTGCCAGTATGGCGACCAGGGTTTTGGCAGTCATTTGCTACATGTAAGCGATATGATGATTTTATGATCTTTACAAAGTTGAAGTGAAATAAAAATTTGCACAAAATATTAATTATGCACCTCTTTCTGGGTAATTCGCCACATTTAACCCTGGTTGTCTGCCTTCAAATTTTTTGTTCAGCAAGGCTGGGCAGCCATTATTTTCAAAGACAATCAATAAATCAGTATGGTCAGCACTATTACCCCTCATGTAATATTACACAAAGTGTCCTTTTTAATTTGCCAATCCATTCCATAAAAACTCCTGTATAAGCCACACTCTTTTACCCCAAATTTGGCCTCAAAAGTGGTGGTACGGCTTATATATGAGACCATCTTCATTGGGAAGTCAATGAAGGTCATAAATACCTCTTAAGACTTCGATAAATAAATATACATCAAACTGAAACCTGTTGTTGTTTTGTTCATTGCTTTTGCTAGAAGTGGTGGCTCCCAAAGGAGCCATTTGTTTCTTTAGATTCTATCAAATATCACTGTATATAAATAAAGGTTCTTCACTTTTTACTTTTTTATATTAATTTTTGCTCTCTACATGTGGGACATAGACACTATAGAATTATTGCTGTAATTTAAAAATGTTTGCTCTTAATCATGCAGGATTCTAAAGAGTATGAAGCTAAAAAATTTGGTGTGGAAAGGTAAGGACTTCGCATTTTTTTATTTGACAAATTTACAGGTCTACTTGTGTGAGAATGCTATTTGATTTACATGTATTGGTTATGGTGACAACTGGCTCTAAGTTTTGTGCTTCCTTTCTCAGATTTACAAATGACGGTTTAAAAAGGCTTTGCGAGATTTTCGACTTGGAGAAAAAAGGAAAACGGGTATGTTTTGGGGGTCATTTAATTATAAACCAAACTAGAAACCAATTGAAGGTGATTGATTGTTTTAGTACTGGTAAATATACCAGTACAGCTGTAGTTTTTGCTAAGAACTTTAAGAAATAAGCATTTATGGTCATAAGTACATTAATTTTGACTTGGGGAAAGTGAATACAAAAGTGCTTCGTGAGTTTGGTTGAAGAAAAACAAAAACGTAATGATTATCAAGTTTTCACTTGCAGTAATAAAACTAATAATAATAACAACAACTACAGCAACATATTATTTTTTGGGTTATTTCGTCAAGTTGAGCAATAGATAATACCTACAATAAACAGTGCCTAACTTACAAAAAATAATAATTGCAAAATTGAGGGATGCAAGATGAAAACAGAGGGAAGGGGGTACTGTTCTGCTCAGCAACTGTTTTTATTGAATTGCTTTCATTTTTTTCATATTATACATGACTGCAACAATTTTTTTGAAGAAGTTAGGCACCATTTATTGCTCAAAATTTGGGCATGATTTGATGAAATAACCCAAATACATGTATGGAAGGAGTCACTTAGTTAAAGTACAGTATGACGGTTGTGCATATATACAGCCTTAAGTTATAGCAATAACTCTATCGAAGTCTGAAAGTAACCATACAACACTAGCTAGGTACAAGTGCCTTGCTTATTGGGGAGACACGTATAAAGTAAACACGTAACTTTAGTAACATTGTATTTTACTATCATTCCACAGAGTGATCTGCAGGAAAAAGTTATGGACTTTCTCATGTCACCAAAGGCTTCTGGCAGAGTGAGTATTAACAAACTTTTTAATTAATTAATTAATTTGCACTGAGTTGTATGACTATTGCATTTAGTTTTTCCTTCTCTGAAGCCACAGCAATTTACTGTGCCTGGTATCTTTTTACAGTATTTGCACAGTGTTTCTTGATCGCGAATATCGAGTATAGGAAACTTATTTGTAAAACATTGGTGTTTGTCATTGTCATGTCACTTCAGCCAGCTCCTCAACCTAAGACAAAGAAAAGCGAAAAGAAAAAAAGAAAAAGAAGTACTGGCAAAAAAGGTATGGATTTAATTATACCCAAAGTTGCAGTTGGCCATGTTAGTTGTATGGTTTCTCAAAACTAAATTTGGGTCTTACAATACCGGGTGTCAATTGTGATAATAGAGTTGTAAAACAATGGTAATTAATTAAGAAATTAACAAAAAAGATGGAACTTAAGAAGAGTTGTTATAAAATAATTAGGATAGTACGCACTCTCTCATTGGTCAATAG
The DNA here is from genome assembly GCA_014634185.1 of Astreopora myriophthalma. NCBI lineage: Eukaryota > Metazoa > Cnidaria > Anthozoa > Scleractinia > Acroporidae > Astreopora > Astreopora myriophthalma. The sequence continues at coordinate 714,169 of BLFK01000271.1, forward strand.
CTGTGTTTAGATGAGAGTGTAAACACAGCTGTGAGATCACACAAATTTTGATTTATGTGCTGTCAGATGCACGTTTTGATTGGCTGGTAGGAAATATGAGTGTATTAAGAAAATCTTTTTCATTCAAGAAGGGAAAAAACAGCGTTTTCCTTCATTTGTTCAATTATTTTTGAGAAGTATTTTATAAAAGCAATAGAGGACTTTTTTCTGTGTTTACATAGCCTCATCAAAACACTTGGGGAGTTGGGAGAATTATCGACAGTTATGCAAACCTGACACACGTACGCAGTGCAGGGTTTGCATAACTGTCGATAATTCTCCCAACCCCCTCGGTTCAGGGCCTTGGTTTGGGGCCCTCCTTCATCAAAGACAAACTTCAGGTGCTTGGTTTCTTTACTCCCACAACTTTGGATCATTAATGTTAAATGCCATCTGTTAGTGTAAAGCTGTACTCTTTCTTTGTTTCTGCAGATACCTCAAAAAGTAAAACATCAACAAAGGTATGGTATCTCTTCTGTTTTCACAGTGCAACAAGAAAAAACATGACTTGTCGTGGTTGATGATAGAAAATAATGCAGCTGCTTTCAAGTTAACTAAATTCATGTTTAATTTTTTTATTTCAATTCATAAAGACATCAGAGACTGTCGAGAGTGGTGAGGAAGGAGATGAAGAGGATGAAGATGAAGAAGAGGAGGAGGAAAAAGAAGTAAGTTGTTCTAATAATGAGAAAATTTACCCTGTAACATTCCATTACATGGGTTCAGGGAATAACAAAACTCTAGTGTATTGAAGGATGAGTTTTTCATTGTATTCTTTCACCTTTCGTAGCTGTCTGCAAAATTCTGAGTGGAAACAGTACCACAGTCTTCCATTGAACTGTCACAAGTTATGCTACTGTAATGTGTGTACAAAACATTTTAAGGATGAGTTTTTCATTTATTTTTGCTCCTTTTGCTTTAATTTTTCAGCCTCCAAAGAAGAAAAAGAAGACAGAAACAACCCCCAAAAAGACAGAATCAACACCCAAAAAACCACAATCATCACCCAAAAAAGGAAAGGAAACCAAGGTAGTGAAAGAGAAGGGAAAGGAAAAAGACAAAAGTAAAGACAAGTCAAAAGCAAAGAAAACAGATGACAAGACAAAAGCTTCTAAAAAGAAAGAACCTGTAGCTGTTAAGATAACACCTTTGAAAAAAACATCCCCAAAGAAGACACCAAAAAAGGGTATGTGTCAGAAAGACTTTTTGTGTCACAGATAATGAAAGAATTGCCTCTGGGAAAGTTGCTTACTTTCTAGAGTCTCAAAACACAATGCTGTAGGGGGAGCAGGGTTGGTGCATAGGTTGGCACAGTGGTGAGAGTGCTCGCCTTCCACCAATGTGGCCCGGGTTCGATTCCTGGTCTCGGCGTCATATGTGGGCTGAGTTTGTTGGTTTCTCTACTCTGCTTTGAGAGGTTTTTCTCCGGGTTCTCGGGTTTTCCCCTCTCCCCAAAAACCAACATTTAATTTGATTTGTTCTGATTTCAGTTGATTTGTAGTCTCCCCAATTAGTAGAGCACTCGTGCTCGGCTAGACAACCTGAGACTTAAATAAAGTGATTATTATGCTCAGCTTCTTTCTTGGCTTCATTGGTGGTTTTTTCCTCTGTGATTCAGACAAGCCAGCACCTGTTGAAGATGACTCCTCTGATGAAGAACCATTGGCAAAGAAGACAAAAAAGGAAGCTCCGACAGTAAGACCAATGCTTTGTTTCTAAAGTCTTTCATGTGCGTTATTGTGAATCAAATAATTTCTTTTTTGTGGGTGTGTTGTGGTTAAATTGCAGAATAGTGAGCTTGAAAAAATTGTGAAGGAGCTTTTAGATGGTGCAGATCTTGAGAAAGTCACAATGAAGAGTGTCTGCAAACAGGCAAGTGTAATCCTGGAGTTTAAGGTGCTGTTACACTGTGCAGCTTTTTCATGCAACTTGTCTCATGTTGGCACTGCGACTCAAGTTGTGTAAAACAATACATGTAGCGTAACATACGTTGCAATCCCTGGTGAAAAACCTTGCAGGATCTTTGAGGATCCTGAACGATCTTCAAGGACCTGCTAAAGATCCTTAAGTATACGGATCTTTTAAAGATTTTTTAAGGATCTTAGAAGGATCTTCAAAGATCGTCACTTGCTAAACTACATGCCAAGATCCCAAAGGACATTTAGAGGATCTTGTGTGGATCTTACAAAGATCCTTCTGAAAACAAGTAAAGTGAAAACAAGCAGAAGTATCTTAGCAAATATACATGAAGATATTCAACGGTCCTGTCAAGATTTCTGAAGGTCCTTCAAGATCCTTAAAGATCTTGGCAAGATTTCTGCAGGATCCTAGAAGATCTTGGCAACAATTTCTGAGAATCCTTGTTAAGATCGTCAAAGACCTTTGAAGATCTTTAAAAAGATTTTCACCAGGTATGGCCAAAATCATTGCAAGACAAGTTGCAGAAACCATTGCAGAAAGCGTAATCAAGTTTGACTGTTTGTTGAACTTGTCTCCAACAATTTCGCAGTGTCTACTGCAACTTGTTTTGCAATGGCACTGCGAAAAACATTGCAAGCAGGCTGCAAGATATTAGCCGGCTGAACTACAGCTCAATATGAGAAAGTTTATAGAGAATATTACTGATGGTATTATACATGTACATGTATATATTGCAGTTAAATTTTACTTTCAGGTCAAATTTTTTTAACCTAGGTTATAATTTTTTGAACCTAAATTATAGGTTAAATTTTTTTTAACCTAGGTTATAATTTTTTGAACCTAAATTATAGGTTAATTTTTTTTTAACCTAGGGTATATAATTTCTCTGGGTTTAGTGATTAGGGTTAAGCACTAATTTCAAATGGTTAGCTTTCAGGGTTAGGTTTGGGACACAACATACCAGTGATGTTCTATGGAATAGTCATGTATGAACGGTGACAGTTGTCAAAGGGGAATCAGCCATTTTAATTCTCAGAGTTTGCTGTAGATTAATAAAACATATATTCTACTATTCATTTGTATTTGTGTTTATTCTTGTTTTCATACATAATTGCAAAAGTGCATGCAAATATTATTGATAAATATTTATGTGTATCTGTTCTAAATACATCGGGAAATTACTGATTAATTGCCATTTTGCAAGCACGCGAAAATGTAATATGTTTGGAGTAATCCAATGCTATTCCTGTGTTTTGACTCTTGTGAAGTCGGCTCGGAGAAATTTGGGTGTCTATAACTCCAAATTCAGTAACCACTTGGGCATAACCATTCGCAGGCTCTATTGATATTATTTTTCCTAGCAATGTATTGGGGTGCAAGGGTGTCTTATCGACCTTATCAATTTTTATTTTTACATAATCATTGACATGAAATTTGGCTACTTTAGGTCTGGATTGCTTCATTTTTTTGTTGTACTGTTCTTGCCTTTCTTTGATTTTTTTGCGTTTTTTGGAG
>BLFK01000271.1:724884-757125 GCA_014634185.1 Astreopora myriophthalma
TGATCTTTTAATATATTTTCAAGATAAGAGAGGGCAAAGTTGAAGCAATATTTTATGCCTTACAACGTCTTCGTTTTTGAGACTCGGCAGGAAAGCGGAAAGGGAGACGTATTTTAGTCACCACGTTATTATGTAGATCTGATTTAAGCTTTGTTTGATTTAGATAACCCGAAAAGTTAAACTAAATCTGTGGATGGAAAATGAAATAGGCCGCAAAGTTTCGGGGCTTTCGAGAAACGCAAGCCAGGCCTAAGTTTCTCCCCAGGCAGCCCAAGCTCAATGCAATGTGAGAGTCGGGATTACCTCTTTTCGCGGCTTTTGAATTTGCCACGATGGAAGATCCGGAAATGGGTCCTGGTGATAACAACATGGCTGCAAATATAAAGATTTGCAAAGTCCTCAATAAATTAATGGTTGCTACTGACAGGGGATACCAAAGAAGTCTTCTCATTTATTTCCTTAACCTGCCTAAAAATCAGCAATTTGATTTTGCAAACTGCCTTAGCTTTAATATAACAGTAAGATAACTCGACTACCTCTCGAGAAAAATCCCTATGAAAACGGAGCCTGTTACCAATTAGCAATAACCACATGCACACCTTGCGGGCCTATTTGCCTGCCACCACGGACTTTAAGGCGTTGTTACACTAGGCAATTTCTCTCGCAACTTGTCTCGTAATTTTGTTGCCACAAAAGTTCCCACGCTCCGAGGCAAGTTGCCCGACAGGTATTACATGAGGCAACATTTTGCGCAACTTGTCTCGCTTTTGATGATCACATGATTACAAAGGGTCATTTTCATTGGTTGATGCCGTAGAACGTTGCGACGCAAGTTGCAGTAGTAGTAGAAAGAGTAGAAAGTAGAACTCGCTTCTACTTTTCGCAACGACTGCGGCAACAAAAGATAGCGAGAAATGTTTGTGGCAGGTATGTTACACCAGGCAATTTTTCGTGCAACATGTCTCGCAATTTTGTTTCGAGAAATTGCGCAGTGTAACGTCTAGCCTGCAATTTGTGTCGCAACGTTTTGCGGCATCAACCAATGAAAATGAACCTTTGACTTCATGTGATCATCAAAAGCGAGACGAGTTGCACGAAACGTTGCCTAGTGTAACACCTGTCGAGCAACTTGTCTCGCAGCGTGGGAACTTTTGTGGCAACAAAATTGCGAGGAAGTTGCGAGAGAAACGTGGTTTAAGTGATTTCTTTGCTTCCTGGGTTCCCAGCTGTAAAGATGGGAGGCCCTTTACATCGGGAAAAAAAAAAATAGGAAGAAAGCAACACACCATGGCAATAAGGTGCGGCTTTTTTTATTGAGAACCTTTGCATACAATTATCTTTTTGAATCTATCACCAGGATTCCCATACGCAGAAATCCTTATATTTGCAGCCTGTTGTTATTACCCAACTGAACTCTCACACTGAGCTTGGGCTGCGTATGTTACAATGTGCAATAAAAGGCTTCACACTATAGAATTCAAGTTGAAACAACCTCACCAATGAAAGTCAAACAGCCACTTTTATTATTGTAATTATTTACAGTTGCTTTAACTGGGAGGTTTCCATTTGCAAAATAATCACAACCAAACTGCCACACAAAATTTTTCCCTCTAGTTTTCAAGGTGAACGAAAAACCCGGACCGTGACACTAACTTTGGGTTTTTATTCCTGTGTAGGAACATACTCCAGCTTTAACAATGTTTTACTTCCCAATAATGTTTGATAACATTGAAAAAACAAATTGTGTTATTTTACAATAATATAACAAATAAAGTTTCAGTATTTAATGTCACTAAATTAAAATACTCTCTTTGAAAGAATTGCTTTTTTAAAGTCAAGAAACAAATTAACACACCAGTAAGAGTGATATTTTTGCCTTTTACCTTTCATATTATTTCAATTATGAAATGAAATTTGTAACAAATATTTGTTTTAAAACTTATTTGCGAAACATGCACTTTGATAGCAACAGACAGGGTGAGACTAGCAGTAGAAAGGGAGATGCCACTAAAACCATCAACCCAAAGAATGCGAATCCAGCAATGACCTGAAAAGCAAAGAAGTATAAAACATTAAAATTACATGAAGAGAATTTATGTATAGGATCCCTCATCTTCTGCAATGGTAGTCATGATAATGGTGACGATGATGATGAAGTGGTGTATTTATCGATAGTAACTCAGGCGTTCTCAGCAATAGGTCTGAACATTTGCTCCTAATTCAGGTGTCAAACTTATGACCTTCCAATTACAACTTTGGATGCTCCACCACTGGGCTACACAAGACTTGTGGGATGTAGGCCATTATCAGTAAACTAGGTTCAGATGACATACCTCCTGCATACTGCTAGTACTGAAGTGGTGAAAGGTGGCATTCTTACAATTGTCGTGAGGGAGAGGGTAAATGTTAAGCCTGGTAAATGAATGAGGTGGTGTATTGATCAATGGTGCCTAAGGCATACAGTACTTGAGAAAAGTGCGAGCGATCATGGCAATAGAGGTTATGATGATGATGATGATGTTGGAGAGTACGAGGAATACACAGTGAATCACACTGACAAAGGTTTGTAGTGATGGTGACGGCTGAGACAACACTAACGTCCCAGACCTCAAACCTCAACTGTAGACAACTTCTTTACTGGGAAACTGTGGTCCCAAATGCACAATTTCAGCATTTGCAAGCTGTGGTGTTATACTCTTCGCTACTTTCTGCAAATCCCTTATTCATGCTAATGATCTGCAGCACACAATTCCCATGTACATATGCTAATCAACAGCATCGGCTTTGTCTCAATAATAACTACTTCACTGTACCAACATGACAATGAAAAGGGACATTGTCATGTGGAAGAGGGCATCGTGTACTGGTTCCTTTACCTACTTACAATAATTGGGGCTGGGTACGTGTACAGTTACAGACTTTCAAAAACACAAAAGATCTTCAATCTTCTTCAGTGGGAATAGATAGCTACAGTGCATAAAATCAGCAGGTAGTTTGATGTTTGCTTTTTCCTGCATGTACAAGCACTCACTCTGTTAGAAACCTGGTCCATTTATGTCCATGCAATTTACCAGTAAATCCTACAAGTAACTTTAAATTGCTCTTGGAGATCAGGCTCATGGTACTGTGCTTTGAATGTGTATTAGGATAAGATTTTGTCCTTACCTGTGTTCTGTGTAAGAAAAGGGATGCCCTTGAATGACCTAGTTTGTTTCTGCATGGACCCTTGTCATAATGTCTCAACATGATGTCGCTCTGCAATGAAATTATGAGATTTTTAATGCACCTGGCAAGTGTCCACAAATGAAGGCTCGAGGCCTGTTGCCAAGATATATTGACAAGTTTCTCAATTCAACAGTGTCTCCTAAAGAAGGGATGTTAATGGCTTCTTAGGGTCTAAAATATTGTACCAAAACTGTTTCTACTGAAGGCATGTAGCTGGACTATAGAGCTCTAGGAGAATGGAAAAAATTAAGAGAGACCCCAGGAATTAGGTTGAAACTACAAGCTTGCACAGGAGAGGGCTGTCCCTCACAGATGTTGATCTCATGACATCAAGTTCTACTTAAACTGTACTTACATCCAAGGACTTTAGGCAATGCCAACAAAAGATGTGTTTACAATGGCCACACATCATCTGAGCACAACCGGCTTCCCTCATGATCAGCACTTGACAGAGTGGACATTCCTTGATGTCACCTGCTTCACCATTCTCCCTCAAGATATCCACAAATCTGAAAAATAAGGGCACATGAAAAAAGTTGTTTTCATTCATGACAAATGTTTAAGGTTAAAAAAGTTCAGAGAAAAACCCTACCGTAGACCAGATGAAGAATCAGAGATTGTTGCTCTGTACTCCTCACAGCTCACACCCAGGTGCCAGCCTTCTTTACAGTCGAAACAGAAAGTATAACCACACTACATGTAAAAGAAAAAAGGTAATTTTATTCACTGATTGGAACTGTCCAGTGTAACACGGTCTCCGGTGGATTTGTTACCAGATTTAGGCAAAAATGGCCATTTTGTATCGATTTCATTTATTTGGTTACTACTTGCCTCGTTGCAGGTTGTGGGCTGCGCTGCTCCAGGAACACCTTCACAGATTCCATTGCAATCGGCCATTGGACAGAAGGCTTTTGTTTTATCTACAGCAATCTCTGTTGTTTATAATAGGTAGTAACAGTGAAGGTCACATGAAAAAAATACTTATTTGATCATCAATACCAGTATTGTCAATGAATACTGACTTGAAGTTAATTCATGTGATAGAGTAAATATCACTACTATCTGATCTCCAACAAAGACAGTCAAATTTGCCAGATGCTAAAAGGGTTCCTTTTTTGATAGGGAGCAAAAACAACACATGAATCAAGTCCTACACACCTTTCTTTTTGTATAGATCAATAAACTTCTGGAACATTTTTTCATCAACAATTATAGAAATCTAAGGAAAAAATAGCAAAAACAAATTGACATTTCTCCAACCTATTCTTGCTCAACAAATGGTCCTGTGATTGCAGGTCAGAAAAGAAAATCTAATCCTAACAATTCACTTTGACCCAGCTAACCTCATTCTTTTTAAGGTGGCCTCTCTTTGGACACAGGGCATCTGGGCATGGTATCTTGAGGACATGGCCATTATTAATTGAGTATGACACATACTGTTGCAGACACTGCAAATTCAAAATGATCAAGTCAACATTAAAGAGGCAGTATTAAGTAAAAATTTTTAGTGGTAAAAAGAAATAAAAAAAACACTTTCTGGTTGATACATGTAGCAGTGGCAAGCGCAAGGTAATGGCAATGGCTACCATTGCTGTAAATGTGATGTTACATGAGCTGATTTTTAAACTCAACATTGTTGCATTAAGAGTTGTCTAGCGTAACATGGAGCACAGGGCGATTTTTAATGCAACATGTTGGAGGTTTTTGAAAGCGATTTAAAAACATGCAACATTGTTGCACGAATTTTGTCGGTGTTGGTGTGTGTGACACCCCCGCTGCTGACTTTTAACGCAACATCGTCCCAGAATGCACTACGGAGAACCAAAACTCATTGTCCGTCATATATGTTGCCCGGGATATGTCGAACAGGAGCCTGGGTTCAAATGTTGCGAGCAATCTTGCGTAAAAAATCGTCTCGTGTAACATACCGTTGCCGCAACAAAGTTGTGTTAAAAGTTGTCCCGTGTAACATGGATTAAAAATCAGCTCGTGTATTCATCACCTTAAAAGGCCATTTGCAATGCAAAGAAACTGCATGTTTACACTCAGATGTTCTGGACCGAAGATGACCAAGATAGAGATCTGTGTGTTTAAACTTGAAAATGATGGGCCGACATTTCCAAGTTTTCCTCTTGTAACTTGGTAAAAATTGGTTGCAAATGACATATTTCAGCTCATTCTTTTGTTCTAGATTCACTTCATTCCTCAAAATTAGTGATTTAGAAATGAGTCAAATGTTAACAGTGTTTAAAGTTTACATTTAGTGAATTTGACCAAAAATCGCAATATCCCCAGCGGCACTGCCCCTTAAAAATCACACTTCAGAGCGTCTTTTTGCACCAATATTAATATTTTATTTCTCATTCACCCGACAAGTCTCTGACAGAAAAAAAACAGTGTTATAATAAGCACAGAATGAGAAAAAGGTCTCCTCAAAGGTTATTTCTTCCTTATTTCATTTAAATACTCTAATTCATCTTTGGTCCAATTCATATAATTAAGTTTTAAAAAAGAGTGCACTCAAAGTAGACACAAGTTAATATTAATAATTCTGACTGATAATATACTTAGATAACCCATCGGAAGTGACTCAGCATCCAATTACAAAATGTGACTTTTCACACTAAAACCTTTCCCTATTAAAAAAAAGCCTCAATTTGTGCAAACATTTGTGATCTTAAAGTTTAAACTCTTTGTCTAGCCGAAGAAGGCAAACCCCAAATTCTAGGGTACTATATCATAGGTATGCACTTACAAGTGCATAATAATTTCTGTTAATTGATCACAGCTGATTGCAGACCAAAGTGGAGGAACCTATTATAGTATCTATAATTTCAGGTAACCAAACACAGTTAAATAACATGTGATGCTTCAATCTGCTGTAGCACACAGCTTATTCCACTCTGTAGTTTCAGCAGCAATAAACTACTATGTAAACATTATTTTATGAATAAATACAAGTTTACCTCCTTGCAGAATGTACAAGAGCAGTTATCCAGCCTTTGTCCTCTCTTGAATGAATATTCGGAGAGACATATCTTGCAATAAAATGTTTTTATACTGGCTTTAGACTTGCAAAACCTTGATGACTGTGAGCCAGCCTTGCAGGTTGGTGTTGCTGTGGCTCTCTCTGGCATAGCTGTGCTGAAAGCAGCTGGTAACATGATATGGGCAAGGAACCTCAAATAGCCAAATGCTTGAGTGACAGAGTCTAAAAGATGAAAACAATTAAGCCACAGACATAAGCATATTTTAAAAGAACGTTTTGAAAGCATATATATAATTAATACACAAAAGTTAATGACCCGAAACTTCTTGAAAGGGCCTGTATTGTGCCATTTGTTTTTCATTAAGCTCGGATCAAGATAAAATTCTAATACGACTGTAATAGCCAATGTACTGGTGATATATCATAAAGGAAATATCCAGCAAGTAAATTAATAGCACAGAAATGATTTACTGCATAAATCTGTTTATTTTCTACAGGTTTGGATTTCATTGAATCAGATCATGATCTATCTGTTCTCCGGGTAATACTTTGGAACTGCCTGGGAGATATCCATGTTTCCTGTCAAAATCCATGAGACATTGGAGGACTTTAACAGCAATTTTTATAATATAGATACATATTCAGTTGTTTGACTGCCAGGGAGTTGCGCATCTTTTATTCCACGTACAACACATTTAGTGCCACAAAAGAAGTTTACTAGGAATTTAAGTAACATACATGCATGAATTTGTTGTCACGTGAAAGACAAAACTTAATTTGCTATCTACAATCATGTTTTTGAGAGAAAACTTACCAGCTTGCTTTAGTTACCACAAAACCCCAAAGACCTTGAATTTATTATTTTTTTAAGGGACACCTCTAGCTAACATTTTGAACAATACCACTGAAGGATTGCATCTGATAATATTAAAAGCACAGCCAAATTTCAAGCAGTGAACGGCCCCTAACTTATTCAAATAATTGTTGCAATGCAAGAAGTGAAGGCAAATAACATTAAATGAAAACAGGAAAAAATAGTTTCCTTTTTCCACTGCCGGTTTTCATCCTGTATGTTGCTCTCAATTTTTGCGTGCAACAATTACTTTGCAGAAGTTAATTTCCTGTTTACTGCTCAGAATTTGGTCACAATCTGATGAAATATTCAAAATATGAATACTTCATGCAATGATTATGCATACAGCCCTTCAATTTTACCTGCTAAGAGAATCTAAATGGATTTCCAAGCCAGCTTTAAGCTCACAAGTTTTAGGCAAAAGCTGTCAGTCCCACAAAAGATAACGTATTGTAAAAACTTAAATTATTTGGCTCTTTTGCCCTAACGTCTTTTTATAATTATGGAAATTATTTTCACCGGCTTTTTTTTGATTGACATCAACCTAAACTTCACTTGTTGATCTGCTCCTTTCAAAGTCAGTGGGTTGTGAGTTAATTAATGGGTACATAGCATAGCATTAATGGGTACATGGCATTATTCCATGCTAATGCTGAATGTTAATGCTATGTCAATTTGAAGACTTTTGCTCTCTTAAGGAAACCAGCTACAGTACTAGCTGACGTACACGCCTTAAGAACAGGCAAAGTTCCGTAACCAGGTTTACAGATAAGTTGGTACGTACATCTGAGCTAAATATAGCTACTGCTGGATTAACAATGAAATGCATTTGCATCTGAATTGCTAAAATTAAGTTTCACATTTACTTGTTTGCGTGCCAAGATAGACTCTAGCCAGTTACGTAATTACCTCTGGTTATTACTAGTAACACAAATTTAATCTTATACATACATGTACATCTGTTCACTTAAACTAAAAAGTACAGTTACAGTTGAAGATGGCCAGTACAGCTTTGTAAACAAAAGTGTTTTTATTCATTCCTTTCAACAACAGTCTAATAAAAGCTTTCAATGTGCAGTACAAGTATGAAGTACATGATCCAAAATTAAAATCAGTCATTACTGGTATTGATATCATATACTTACCTCTATGCCTTTCATTTTGACATAGTTTTGAATTCAAGAAAATCATACTTCAATGTCCTAGGCTTCTTGGGCATAAAACTATTGCAAAGATTTGTCAAACTTGACTGATCTAGCAATCCTGAGTTTATTGAAAAGAAGTCTTGTGGTTTTCATCTTCTTTGCATTTACTCAGGGCATTTACCTAAAAAAAACTTCAGGCAGCAGGATGCCAGATCGATGTACTGTCGAACAAAGTTTTAAAGTGACAGTTTATCAACCATTTTATTTGAAGAGGCAAAGAAAGTGGGAAAAGTGCAAAGTCCAAACGCCAGAGACTATTATTAACTTACAAAGTATGTTGCATTGTAATTAATAACTAATAAATTCTGTGTTTATTTTGCTGTCAGCACTACCTACTTTGCCAAAACACCCTTTGTTTGTGTTGTATCAATGCAAAAATAACATTAGCAAAAATTTACAAGCAAGAAAAGATTGTAAGTGACAATAACTTATAAAAACCAAAAAACTGGAACTAACAAGTGTCTGGGGCCACCTCCTCACAGCCGTTTTCATTATAATTAATGACTGTATATGCAGCCATCCATAAATTTTGAAACAACCTGTATTGCAGTGGAATTAAAAATTAATGGCATACTTCCAAAGTGAAGAAATGCAATTTTATTCGCAGAGTCTACCTGAATTCTCGTTATTTCAAATACTAGTTGGGCTCCCACTGTCTTTTTCACATACCAGAAACACCCAATGCTTTAAATGGCAGTCCTAAGAACAGTGTTGTGAGCTCCACAAACTCTTCACATTTTGTGCAATTACAATGAAATCTGAATTTTAATATTTTAAAGAAAATTTCAATATAATTGATAGCTTCCCCCATGCCACATCACATTGTAAAAAACAGGGCAATTAAGCTTATGGAAGGTGTAAGAACAGACAAAAACGTGTACCTCATATATTAGTTGCACAGGCCCTAAAAGGATCTCCCGTCTATTTTGAACTTTAAATCATTCGCAGCACCAAAATTTAATAATAATCATTAACTACTGTCTCTGTTGCCATATTTATAGTACGACTACAGAATGCAGGGCCACTTTATTTGGTCCTCCTCATGCAAATTATTCCGAAGCCTCTGAGGAACGAAGCACATGACAATAAGGCACTTGTCATTCAATGACACGGAAATTTAATAGTGGCCCTGTATTCTATAATTTAGCCGTGTCCCAAATTTTAATATATATTTTTAGGTTACTTGTAAGACGTCCTGAAAAATAGCTCTTTCATCGAAAACCTGTAAAGAGCAAATGTAATACTCGACGACAAAGTCGTCAGAGAGGGAAATTTTCGAAGACTCCAGGGAGTCTGCGGGAATAAATTAACATTTGTAAATCTCAAAACAGAACAAGTCTAAGCAATGCAATAAAAGGTTTTCCCTTACCATGATGTTTACAACGGCAAAATAAATTTCGCGTTGAATCAGTGGGTGTTAAACACACCTATAGCTGCCGAACAAGAGCAAAGTAAAGTGCCAGAAGCTGCACGTACGTTACTGTTACGGCTAACTGATTGAGAGGGGCAGAGGGCTGTAAAAGATTTGCATGATACTTACAAGAAGATCGGAAACCCTCACGGCAAGTCACGGGTACCGTACAACAACAAAGGTTCCTTTCTTTTCGTTAAGTAAATATGGACACAGTTTGGCGGTCCAAAATTCTTCAGAAGAAAACTAGTTTGATTATTACAAATATTCAAAACATGAGACAGTCGTGAACGTCAACAAAGACATAAGCTTACTCGTTGTATCGTTTTACCGGATGTGCGGCCTCAGACAACTATACAAGACCTCAAACAAATAATTGTTTAGTCGATTTAAGTAGCTAATTAATTACCTTGAAGCACAAAAAACCAACCATTTCGTCTGCAAATTTTCACAGAATTCGGTTAATTGACTGACTGCCTTCGACGATAAACGACATTTTTGAAGACATCATTAGAAAAATATGACGCGATGATCTAAATTACACTTAGAAGGGCAGGGTAATATGTCTCATGGGTGGGGAGGGAATGTCTAGAGACGGATTGTTTTTGCGTTAAGGAAAACGTAGTATTTGGGTAAATTCGTAATAAACTAGAGGTTTATAAGAAAAAGTGAAGTAAAACGAAAGCATTTTTCGCGGTGTTTTTCTTATCGCGTGTCACAACTTTTTCAAAGAATAATTATTTTGTCCTTTGTTTTACTGTCAAAAGACCACTAAACTCCGCGCAATTTTTATCAGATTAAAAGTCGTGGAAGATGTTTAAACAATAGAGACAAAAATCCACTCAGTTCATTATGTTTAAAGCCTAAAATATCTTTGTCTTAAACAATTCAAACCTTGATCACGAGCTACACTCCTGATGGGCACGCGAAAATCCGTGACTGGAAACCCTGAAGCATTTTCACCGGACCGTGAAACAAAAAGCTAGCTGTGCATCCAAGCGTACATGTAACAAACCAAACAAGCTACGTTAGCTCATCCTCGCAATCGCAAGCAATATCAATACACAGGATCACTCAAAGAAGTCAAATGCGGGTTCGAGGGCATCTCACGTTTCACTTTAGTGCTGAATGGTACTTGTATGGAGATTGGTTTTGCATTACTACGCTCTCTGATTGGCCAAAATATCTCGTACCACTTCCAAACTTTCCCGCACCAGGCGCAAGCTACAAGTATTTGCTTCCAGTTCTTATTGGTTAATTTGATCAGTCGCTCTATAGCCTTATGAAAACCTCCTTTGTTACGCCCTATGTCCTTGAGAAGCGCTCTATTCTATAGTTTTTGGTTTCGCTTCGGTTTTTGTTTCATCGTTGTTACTGCGATGCCCGAGGTTCGGCGACGATCGTGTCGATCGCGAGGCTAAACAAGAGACTAAACTACTAGACCATTCTTGCGGAGCTAAAATCATGACATCTCAAAATATTGAATGTTCTCCTTATACTACTTTTAATTTGTATTGTCAGATAGTTGTTGTTGTTGTTGTTGTTGTTGTTGCAATTGGTGCTGCTACACTGCTGAAACTTGGCAAAGACTTTTATACCTAAGCATAGAACTTTCATACCTAAGCTAGCCAATGTTTGCCCCCCTAGAAAGCGAGCCAAAAGCGCCCGGGCCTTAAAAACATAGAGAACAGACTAGGGAATTTGTTAGCATTTCTTGAAGCGTTACAATTATATCAGAAAACAGTATGAAATACACAAATCCCATATAACGAGTGAAGTGAGTTCACTTGGCAAAATTCTAAAGCCGTGATGTATACCTGACAGAAGTTTGCTCCTTTACAAGGCCCAGTTGTATCCAAACTGAAGAACAGAGCAACTCTTGTCGATCTAATCAGCTTTTAGCTTATTTCAAACTGAATTATTTCTTCCGTTGAAGATTCAGTGTTGACCACAAAAACTAGGTTTTCTCGACCGAGAGACCTATAGAATGACGCAATATGCACTTAATAGTTTCCGATGCGGGGGTTTGTACATGTAGATGTCATCGCAGGAAACTCGATCGTGGCAAAAACCTGTCACACATGCACTATCACCCTTGTCGTACACCATTGTTATACGACCTTAAAACCTATGACAAACGGATGCGGTACTTTTGCTTGTCGGCACAATTTATCATACAACGCAGAAAGATCGTGGGAAGGAAGGATCGTAGGCAGTTATTTCGGCAAACAGGAGTTTGACAGTTCTACAGTTACAGTTGTACAGTTTTTGTACATTGATTTTTTTCCAGTTAAGCTACTGAAAGTTGCTTATTCAAGATCCTTAAAACGCCAAAAGACAGACGTAAAGATCGTCTACACCAGCTTCCGTTCCACAGGAATTACGAGCTGACATGCAAACGATTCTTGAACTGAAGCAGCACGACGCCCCCACTAAGTAGCCCACGGCTGAAAGTAGGCTGTCAGGCTGATCCGATTCAGTGAGGTAATCTATCAATTTCCTTACGTGGTAGTACTTTGTTTGAGAGGAAGCCTTACATTATATAAAATCAACGAGAGAAAAAGAAGTAAATCAGTAGCGTTAAACTACGTAGTTAAAGTACAGTCCTTTTCATTGGAAGGAAGAAATTCTAGACTACATTGAGGGCGAGTGAATTACAAGCCTCACAACATTTTAAAACATTCTTTCAACTAAAAATTTTGCTGAAACGTTGTTGGTTTTGGTTTTGTTTTTGTTTGTTTTGTTTTGTTTTTTTAATTCCTGTAGATTTGCAAGCCGAATTTTGAGCAGAATTCCTAATTTTTGCGATCATTAACCGGCAGACAGAGTAATTCGCCAATTTCCTTAGCAGAATTTATCCGAGCCTACTAGTGGGAGTTCGTAAATATGGTGAAATGTCCTGGCCCGAGCAAGGCGGGCGCTGACGGCAGATTTTAATTCCTCCACGCTTCTTTAATCAGTTTGGCCTGCGCAGCTGGCGTTTTCGTCCGGGCGAACGAACAAGCAAGCGGCGAAGCCACCGAAACCGCGAGGGGGTTTGGGCGGGGGGATGAGAACACTCCCAAATTATCAGTCAATTTAAAATTGAGACCACGGGCCCCGACCCCCGAGACATATTTCATATGAAATGTGGGCTGCGCTGAAAATGTGATTGGTATATACTGCCAAGTGTACTTAGCGTTTCACGGGTTATACACTTTTATAGCTGTGGTTCATTGTAGCTTTTCGACTTGCAAACAATTAACAATTACTGGACGAGGTTGAGCAAAATATAGTGATTTGTCAGTGGCGAGCAAATAATTGATCTGCGAGACACTGACGAATCACGATATTTTGCGACAACCGAATTCAATAATTGTTTTATCATTCGATCACCGTTCTTTTGATCAATTTAATATGTCAAATCACTCTCTGCCTGCTCGGGGAACCGATCCGTCGTTTTCACACGAGAGCGTAGTTTCAATTACGCATGAGCGGAATATTATTTGCAGCAAAACACTTATTTGTAGGCAGTTATTTGCAGGTCACGGGGTGAACTCTCGGCCAATGAAAAGGAAGGAAAAAATCCATCGAATGATAACTTCAGTTCCTTCATGCTAAATCAGCCCTGTTGTCCCCGCTTCTGTTGACGCAGGCTGTTAAAGTACCGCTCAATGTTCCCAGTCAAACAGACAATTTGTTAATTGCTCCGCCCCCCGGGCCCAACGCGCTATTAAGAGGGGTGTTAACCTGAATTTGAATGAAATTTTTGGAGCCAAAGAGAAGGAATAAAAGGAGGAAAATTCGTTTTGAAACACTAACAGACCGTTGACCCCCTTGCAAGACCACCCCAGCTTGGTAGGAGGACTGTTTGGGTGTGCATATTCTAATTTTTAAACTACATTAAATCTTCAGTATTTCTTATTTCTCCAAATTTTCCTTCTCCTTTAAGAAAAACTCCCTCCTCCCGAATATACCCAAAAATCATCCAAAAAATTACAAAACACCGCAAAACATCGATTGGTGTTTTGAGCATTGGTTTTGGCATTGCTTGAAACGCAAACGAGATATTTGCATTAAATCCATTTAAAATGACGCAAAAACGGCTTTCAGGTTTACCCCCGCCTTAAATAGGCGTCGGGCGGGCTCTGTAATAGGAAACTGTGCTAAAAAACGCTACCTGTGTCGCGTTACAACTGAGAGGCGGCTACCCGACCCACACGAAGTTGCGTGCAGGTTATGACGAAACTAACAGCATAATCCACATATAGACGTCATCACCTAATTACCTTGTGCATTTCACGTCAGAGCGGTATTATGATTTAACAAAGGGGCGTATCCAGAGCTAAACGTCTTTTATTGTAGTCAGGCTTGCTCATATATGTAACTGGGAAACATTAAAATTCACCTCAGGTCTCAATGTGAATGGTCCGATGTTTATGTATAGCTTCTATATTCCTCGGCTGGTCATGAATAATTGTTGTTGCTGTTTTTTCCAATCCTTCTCTTTTTCCTAAATTTTCCGGTCAATAGTAATTTTAACTATCCTGGTTAAGGGGTTTCTTACCCTGGGAGCCGTCTAATTTCTAGAATAGAAAGTCCCGAAAAGCGATTTACTACAAAACTGCCATCCGCTTATTCTAAAAAGCTAGTCTTTGGACATGTTTTCAAGATAAGAAAAGGCAAAGTTGTTACAACATTTCACGCCAGGCCTAAGACACGTAGGAAATTATGGCACCTGAAATAACTAGGCCCGAAAAGTTCTAGGGTTTTCAAGAAACGCACCCCAGACTTAAATAGCATAAAAAAGAAGTTTCACCGTGAGATATAACCGCTCGAAATCTTTAATCAACGACTGAACAATTAGAATCATTGTTTTTAGCAGAACCAGTCCTTAAAACGCGTCGATCAGTATAATGACCCTTAACTGAGCCCATAGCTATGGCAGTACCACAGCAAACTTCGAGCTGCAGCTGGTGGGTCATGGGAACTGGCTCAATCTCACAAGTGACCAGTGACCAAATGTAGTGGCCACTTGTATCAAATAGGGTATTGACTTTCACCCACGACCAACTTTTATTGGGTCACACTTTTAAGCTGATATGAAGGCTGTGTACTCCTATAGGGTGTCAACCCGTGGAACTATTAAACTTCTGTTTGATATTTAATAAATAAACATTTTGGAGGAATCAGTCTTTTCTTTATCACTGTATTATGAAGCTTTACGAGCTTCACGATTGGAACTTTTTAGTTAATCGCCATATGGCGGAACCCTAAGCAGATGACCATTCGAATCAAAGCTTTCAGGGAAAACTTTGTAGGGAAGATTTCTGTTTACAAACATATTGACGTCAAATTTCTTTTGATATTCAAATTTGCCAACCACCGAACAAAACTGAACCCTTTGTTTCCGGCAGCCATTAAGACTCTGGTTGGCATATTAAACTTAATAGGTGACGTCATCGACATCTCTATAGCTCTGACATTATTTTCATCCGATTGTCAATGCTATCGTAAATTTTCTCTATTTTGATCTCTTTGGGGTGCACTTTGGGGAGTTCTATGAAAACAGTAGTTGTCATGATCATTACTTTCCACAGACGTCATACCAGCCTGAAGTTACAAAGCTTACGCTATTGTGACATTCACAGCCAGTGGAGCGAGATTAATCCTATAGAACTCAATTTCTTTTTAGGCAGTTGTGTTTTCTTGTACCTGGCAATTGTTAACTGGTATTAATATTATTTTATAGTCCTAAAATGAATGCTCCGATTGCTTGTTTTCCGCGGTGTACACTGCTTTACCCTCAATGGACAACCACCGACAAAAAAATGTGTCCAAGAATAACATTAACTAGTTAACCTCGCTAGTTCAAGTTGAAACTTCTATCTTACACTTGCATAGCTCTACTTATGAAAACACTGAAGGACTGTGTATTGGATTTTCGAACGACAATTTTTTTTCTGTGTCTACGATGGGAACCCAGTGGGTTTTGCCCGATGTAATGAAATCTCCGTAATCTATACCAGATATCATACCCACCATATTTTAGACGAACGATATTTCTGAGTGGTTTATAGACGTATTGTGGTGGTTTGCGCGGTCACAATGATTAGAGCGTTTTCCCCGACTTCCTGTCGGGAAACAAACATTGTCAGAGCGGAGATCGAAACTGCCTCAATATTTAATAATGGGACAACCCAGCAGGCCGAGAAATCTTGGAAAAAGTCAGTCTTACCCGCTTCAATATCTACACTAACTTCCTGAAAGAAAACGGTTGTATGAATTCATGTTTTATAATTCCTTGTGAAACTTTGAGTCTGCATGAGCGTCCTATCAGCAGCCAGTTTGAGAAGGCGGCGATTGACTTTAGCTTCCAAGTGCTAGATATCCCCAGACGCGAGTACCGGTACATAAAATATCACTTACCCTTACGACCATAGACTGACCGAGCATCCATGGCTGCAGCGGCAATATCGAAATACTTGGTTCAAGTGGCCTGCGATATTCAATAATTTTTAGAGCAAGGAGGAGATATGAAAACTTGTTTTATGGCCCAGACAAAACAATTGTTTTACAATGTAAAGCCTTTCAGCTTTGTTATGAAGGCCTCCAAAGGACCAATAAGCTATGGCATTTTATACATACCCGATCGGTGTATTGAATAGAGAACTTAGCTCTAAACAATGGCGCTATGACCTAGTATGGGTTGCCAGTTGTACGTAAAATACTTTACAAGTTGTTGTGTCAAAAAACAGAAAATATTTGAAATGACGTATAGTTGAATTTAAAGATAGAAGATCATCGCAGTTATATGCACGCCAGTGAAAAGAAGGCCTGAACATTTTCAGACAAGAGGCCATATGGAGCCTACACCATAGCCGGTTTGTGGTTCATTCACCAAAACCGCCTTGCATTGGTCGAATAATTCATGATCGGATATTCAACCTCAGTCTCTCTCCTCCAAGGTGGTTTTGTTAGATGTTGGTTCGATGTTATAGAAACAGGGTAGTTCTTGGTGTAGCACCAAAGTATTATGTCCCGGACCAAACCCAAGTCATATGGTAGCAGCTATTATAGTAGCAGCAGTAATAGTAGTAGTAGTAGTAGTAGTAGTAGTAGTAGTAGTAGTAGTAGTAGTAGTAGTAGTAGCATCAGCAGTAGTAGTAGCAACAGCAGCAGCAGCAGCAGTAGTAGTAGTAGTAGTAGTAGTAGTAGTAGTAGTAGTAGTACAGTCGAACCTCTCCTTACGGACACCTCTCTAATACGGACACCTCTCTATAACGGACATTCCCCTTTGTCCCGAAAAAATTCTCACCCGTTTTCTATAAGAAAAAAACCTCTATAATACGGACCCTCTCTAATAAGGACAACGGACACTAAATCTCGGCCCCAGAGAGCGAAGTCATATAAACTTAACCTCTTTATTACGGACACTCTGGTGATCCGGTGTTGACATATAGTTCACATATAGTGTGCACGAGTTTGTGATTATGCAAGCATGAACGTTTTATTCACTGATCTTCACCTGGAGTTTGGAAAATTGTACTTTTATTAGTACCTTTTTAGGTGAAGCATTGCGTTATACGTAGTTCCTTTGGTTTCAAATAACTGATTCGTATAAGGTATGTACTTTACGGACAGCTGGATTCTCTGTTAGGTCTAAACATTCTTCATTCTCAATCGACTAAACTGCATTTTTAACACCGGAATAAACTCAACTAAAGGAAAACAAAACGAAACGAAATGTGGACGTTCTACATCTCCATAGCGATTTTACATGTTGCTGTTCTTTCACAACAACCTTTTTGAACAGATGCTTATGGGAATATAACAGCTAAAAAAGAAACAGTTGTAACCAATCAATGTCCGGGAGAGTCCCTGAAGGCTCCAAACATTTTAACACTAGTTCATTAGGAGCTATTGCTCTTTTTGAATAACTTTTTAGTTCTTTTGTCCATCCCCTTTCCAACGAGACACGTTAATGTCATTGTATACGCGAAATTAATGTCCTCGTTTGTTCGCGCGGAATTCAAACAATAAAACAAAACAAAATATGTCTGAAAAAGCGACAGCGTTTTAAAGTTTTACCGGAAAATGCGTGGTTCCTTTTGCTGTTTTGTCATGCTTAGTAAATGCGCATGCGCCAACTCCGTGTATTACAAATTAGTACCAAAAAATATCCTTACCATATGGAATACATGACAACTATAGTCGCAAATATATATCGCTCCAAATCATAGTATAAAGCAGAAGGAGTTGAGCTACGAGTACGTAAGGGATTTGTCACGTATGGTCTAGGGGCCGACATTTCTCTCCCTCACTGCCTATCGGGGATAGGTATCCGAAAGTAGCAAGTATAAGCGATCCGCGGGCCGAAATCTCGGGGAGACTCGTCATGGTACACCGCTCCGGCTTAAATGTCCAGAGGTACCGCTACCGCTTCTGCATATTTTTCTTTAGGTATTTAGTATGCGCATGCGCAACTGCCCTTGTGTACCAATATGCCACGTGCGAGTAAATTAATATGTGCCTTCAAATCAAGATTACTTCCAGTCCGTGATAGATCTATTGTTGAAAAGAAGAAAGAGCAGAAGAATAAGTCGTAATTAGGGTCTCTCCGTTGGGAGGACCACAAGTAGTTAATATTCCAGTTAGCAGTGATAGTTTTTGACAACATAACAAGTTCGCATTTTGTTTCTGTTCGTTCGTTCGTCGTATCATTGTGTAACCCCGTTAGTTGGCAACCTCGTTCCCAGGGTCTCTGTTCTTTCCGTCCCCTGGAGCGAGAGAGGGGACGGAAAGAAGAGAGAGTTTGTGATTACGCAAGCATGAACGTTTTATTCACTGATCTTCAACTGGAGTTTTGAAAATTGTACTTTTATTAGTACCTTTTTAGGTGAAGCATTGCGTTGTACGTAGTTCCTTTAGTTTCAAATAACCGATTCGTATAAAGTATGTACTGTAACTGAGATGTACAAATCAATGTGTCTGATACCGTATATTAGTCAGTTTAGATACACTGGGCCTATTTTTCGTTACTGAACACTTAAAACTGTCAGTGGAGTCTTAAAAATGTTGCAATCTTGGTGACCTCTATAATACGGACACCTCTCTAATGCGGACACTTTCGTCTGTCCCTTTAGTGTTCGCATTAGAGAGGTTCAACTGTAGTAGTATTAGCAGTAGTAGTAGTAGTAGTAGTAGTAGTAGTAGTAGTAGCAGTAGCAGTAGCAGTAGCAGTAGTAGTATTAGTAGTAGTAGTAGTAATAGTGGTGGTGGTGGTAGTAGTCGTAGCAGAAGTAGTAACTATGGTAGCTGTAGTAGCTGTAGTAGCTTTAGGAGCTTAAGTAACTGTAGGAGCCGTAGTAGCTGTAGTACCTATAGTAGCCGTAGTAGATGTAGTAGATGCAGTAGGTGTGGTTTGTTACTAAATAGGCCATAAGCTGCTGGAGAAATCTCAGCTTAGTACTGTAAGACCAAAGCCAGTTTGTGAACATGCCGCTAAGTGCGGGAAAATGGTTTTGGTTGTGCTTTTTTGATTAGAGTGAGCCAAATTTTTCGGCCAGTCACTGAGCTGTGTAATGAAAACGCAAAAGTAAGCGTCAACCACTGAAAAGGCTTTGATTGAGCAAATTGAAGTTCGCACACAATTATGAATAAGCGAGTTTATTGATTACATCCAGTTTTTGTCTTCTGTGTTTTCCGAAGATAACCCCTACGTTGAACTGGATGGTACGCATAAGCAGTGACTTGGAAACAAACATTGTGTTTGCGGAGCGTGTCAAGGAGTACTCAGTGACGCCAACGGAGGTTTGTGTAATGTTATGTTGCAAGGCAACTCATGTTGGTAGAATTTTCTCAATTTTAGCAAATACGCATGCGCCCGTTTTTGTAACCGTCTACTTCCGGTCTACTCGATTGCGTACCGTATGGAGGACACAACGGGTTACAGTTTCAGTATATATTGCTCGAAATCCTATATTATAGCAACTGGAACTGAGCTGTGAGTAGGAAAGGGATCTGTCACATATGGTCTAGGGGCCGACATTTCTCTCCCTCACTGCCGCGTCGGGGGCAGACAGGCTGTCGTGGACGGGTATCTGAAAGCAGCGAGGAACTGGGGGTTGGTATAAGCGATCCGCGGGCCGAAATCTCGGGGAGACTCGTCATGGTACACCGCTCAGGCAACACGTCCAGAGGTACCGCTACTTGTCCGGAGTTTTTGTTTTGTTTTCTTTTTGGCATTCAGTATGCGCATGCGGGAATTCACTGTTGTTTTACTACGTACCGTTTGGGTAAGTGACTGCATTCAGAGAATGACCTTTACACTTGCAAGAAACGATGAGGCTTGGGAGTTTGCCTTACTTGCACTTTATTGCTCGATTGGCAAAGAGGAAGGCTTGTAATCATACACATACCATACGACTCGTACAAGACCTAGCGTCTTGGGTTGACTTATAGAAGCACACCAACTAGTTCTGTTGCAAGCGACGAGTTGGAAATGGCTTATGCTTCTTTATGCTGCTAAGCGTTGACCTTTCAAATTCTACTCATAGTTTAAGAGTCAAACCTTTTAATGAAAGTACGCTATACGCAACAAAGCGTGTTGGCTGACTTCTATCCGCGGAGGCTGAATGTCCGGCATGAAGATATACGAAATTGCACCAAAGTGCTTCATTTCTACCAGATAAAACGGTGTTACATTCCTTCTTGTCATGTCTTGTAATCGCTTTGGATTCGTTTCTTCGTTGCAACGTTTCTATAAACGAAGATAGAATACTTCGACAGTCGGCGATAAAATACAGGCGGTTGGATTGAGATATTTCATGAAATTCTTTGGAAGTGTAATGACTACCAGTGATTGAACCTATTTTAGACCTTTCCCGGGTAACGGGCATTTTCCCACTCAAACTGAAAATAAACGCAAATTTTCGGCTGAATTCCTGTTAACGAACGGACATTACGTTCGGCGTCATCTTGTAGCCGTTATCAAATGCAAATTTCCAAAGTCTTGAATAGCATTTTTCGCAGTTTAAGTATGAGAAAATATATTAACATCGATTGTATCACGCCTGTGAATGTTCAAAACAATAGAAATTATTATCCTAACTCTAATGAAAAAGAGCGAGGTATTATTGCATTTAATTTTGTTGTTGATGTATCGAGGAGTTGCCTAATATCCTTTCACTACATTTCTTTTCAAATATATTCTTGTTAACAAAACTCAAGTTCCAAATCTTAAAACTTTCATCTAACGAGCTGTGAAAACGCCGTTGTCAAAATTGCCATGATTTAGAAATAGCTGAAAAAGTTTTGGTTAAAAACCGCACATCCGAAGACGTTTTTTTAAGGGTGAGGGCATGGCCTTTTTGCCATTTGGCCAGTTTTCTTCATTTGAAGAGACCTTTGAAATAAATCAGTGGTTACTTTAATACGCCAGGCACGGGCACATTGACGATGTTTTGAACGAATGATATCTCGAGCACTCTAAGCACTTCTTAGGCCCCCTAGACAGGAAGCATTTCAACAAGAAGATTTTAATACGTTGTCATGGAGGTGAGCTGGCGGGTCTTACTTTGCTACTCTTACATGACATGCTAGCTGCCTTCCTTGCTTTCCGCTTGCCCAACAGTTCGGGCTCCAATTTCAAGATGGCGGACTAAGCTGGCGAAAGAGCTGGCGCGGAAGTGTAATCATACGGAGGAAAAGTGAAAAACCTTCCAAATGATTTCTGTACATTTTTGAGAGAAGATCATAAACGGGAACTTATTGGTCGGACGTATCATTACACTTAATGGTCATCTTTTCTGGTGGTGTTTATGTTCTACAAGAGCTCTACCGCTCAGTGTATCGTATAAGCAAGTTTTAGGATTATTATTTCCAGGGATAGGACATGGAACTGTTACTAATGTCGATTTTTCTTCTGGGTCTGTGGATGAACTGGTCGTTTGGGTTACACAGCAAACCCAAATGGATCAACCTCCATGCTTTGAGAAATCTGGTTGGATTTCAGGTGACTGCAAACTTTATTAACATTGCTCTTCATCTGCTCCTGTTAATTCCATGGCCATTCTTTGGATTCGCAATAAATCCAGGAAACTTTTTATGGACGCTTAATCCCATTGCTTGCAGATTATTCACAGTGGTGGAGGACTTGGTTTCTATATCCTGCATAGCCAATGCAGCTGCTATTTTTGTGACAAACCCAGAGACCCCAGAATTAAAACAGGAGAGAAAACGCAAACTAGCTTTTTGCTTCGTCTTGATGACGTTTTACTTGGGTGGAGTTTGTGCAATTAGTTACAGAGAGCTCATTCCTCTGACAAATCTTAAAACGTTGAATGATCCAAACTGTCCTGCACATCACTTCTTAATCCTGTGTGGCCAAAAAGAGATGAAATATTCATTTGCAACCTTTGGAGTGTTTGCGGTTATTTTATTTTGGTGTGTACAGCACAGAAGTAGTTCTTTGTTTTCTCAGTCATGGACAACAAACAAAATTCATTCCTTCCTTAAATGGTTATCCATATCTTTAAAATGGAGCACAATCTGCATGCTCACATTTGGTGTCATGTACATTCTAGTCTATAGCTGTGGAGGGTTATTGTTTAGTGCCACCTTCAACAGAGCAAAACTCTATTTTGACATCACAACAGTCACATTGAGTGTTAGTTTGCCAGCTTTTTTGTCACAAATTCATGCTGGTGGGGTTGCAGCTAGCGCTGTGGAATCCTCTTTTTGAGAAAGATGATGAGACCCAGGGCATAGAATTGAAAAAATGAGGATAGAAATATATTTTAATTCAATGAAAAACTATCAACATGTACATCTTCCACATAAAGTATTGTTATTTACATTCTTCACTTTGCTAAAATTGTTCTTTGATAGACATTCAACTGACCTTTTCAAGGGTTGGCTTATTAGTTTGTAGATTTCCATTTTCCTTGGCTGGTAATAAATCATGTTTAAATCAACCAAATTCTTTTTATTGCATCTGTCTGGCAGATTCATTTTGCAGTCTGGATTGGGTTTGAAAAGATTGGAAATTTAACATGCAGTCACATTTATGTACCCTGTGAGCAGTGGATTCTCTTCTCTCATTCACTTTGGTAGTGAAACAAGAGAGAAACCACTGCAAGCAAGCGACCCATTCTCTGTCGGGCATGTGTGGCTGACATCACCCATCATGTCATTAAATCACGTCACATTATCGCACGTTGCGCTCAAAATAATGGCTTGCAAACTAGTTTTCCCAGTTCTATTTTAATTTATTCATCCCTGAATCAGGACAGAGCGAATCGCTTGCTCGCAGTGTTTCTCTTTCGTTTCGCTACCAAAGCGGATAAGAGATGAGAATCCACTCGTTCCAGGGTAACATTTGTCTTAGTTTCTATAGATGGTTTTCATAGTGATGTCATCAAATTCTAAAATCATGATCATGTGGCCTTCTGAATTTTTAGCTATACGAGGTTAAAGATGACCTAGAAATAAATATTTTTACAAGTTTCCAGTTCCGTAACGTCCTTCGTTTAAAAAATACAGCAATTTGAATTTCCGAATTGTAACCTTGCGTGACACTACGATGCAAGGATGTTTGGTTGAAAAAAGTGTCTCTGCCTATGATTCTGAGCAGTTTGAACGTTTCAAGTAAATTAGAGGCTGTGCTAGGGGCTGTGTCCATACACATGTATTTTATCTCATGAGCGAAAGTAAGCGCTGTCATCGAAAAGTGAACTCCCAAGTATTTTCGTTGATTACCGGCCGCCATGTTGGTGAACCACGGAGGGCCACCAACTTGGCGGCCGGCAAATAACTCGGAAACGATGTATCGAACAGACCTGAGAATCGAAGACATAGTTCATATATTTGTCTTCTACAACACTTCAATTTCTTGGCTCTTTTCATTGAACGGTTTGGAATTTATTTAGTTGTTGCGTGATCAAAATTGTCACCCAACTCCCAGTGGAGGTCGTTCGTTGAAGGTCATTCAAGGTCGTGGGAAACTGGGAACAGGGCTGACCTTTGATACTTTCGACGCGAAGAGCATCCTGGGTAAAGCGTTACGTCGACAAAGGCGCGTGCGTAAATTGGCGAAAACCCCGCAGAATTTTGAAGAGCGAGGTGAACAGGAAATACATTTTTAAATCTCCTCCAAAGTTTGTGGAGAAATCGCAATGCTCTCTTCAGCTGTCCGGGTTGGGGTCAGCCGTGTTTCGGTTGCCGCTAAGAGGCGCCTCTTACCAACAATCAGTGCAGGTACAGTATTGCACAGAAGAAGGCGACACTATCACTTTTTGTTGACAAAGTTTTTTTCACGTGGAACTTGTAGAAATTGACTCGATATTGTGAACGATTGTTGTTTTATTCAGTAATGCATCTCTTTTGTTGATATATTTCGCTAAATTAAGACAAGGTTACTCCAATCAAGAAGTTTTGTTCAAAAGCTTTTAGAATCGAAGAAACTAATACTGTAAATTTGTTCAAGACAGTCCGAAGGTCACGTACGTAAATAGTTTCCTTGACAGCCACACCACCAGACCCCCCCCCCCCCCCCACTCTTTTCCCGCCCACTTACACCGCTGTTCAATGGGCCATGTTTCTTGGCACTTACCGCAGCACCATGGTAAGACAAGTTGCAGGAGACATACATTGCCTAGTGTAACATACATTGTGAGTAAAATCATCGTGAGGCAAGTTGCACAAAAAAGGAGAGCTCCACTCTACTTTCTGCAGAGGTTGCGGCAACTTACCTCCCAACGATTTTGGCTGATGTCGGGTATGTTACACTGTACAATGTTCCTTGCATTGTGTCTCACAGTGGTATTGCGACACAAGTTGCATGAAACATTATGCAGTGTACAACCGCTTAAACACCCCTATTATTCTTAAGCCTATTTTTCTCTAGTGACACAAGCACTAAGCACAAGCACAGGAGTGCTTATTTCACCACGAAAACAGGCTCAATGCAAGCATGAGTGCAAGGATCAAAATTTGTTGTTTTCCTTGTGCTTGCAATTATGCTTACATTTGTGTGCATCCTGTGAAAATGGAAGGTGATGTAAGCAGAACAGAAGCTCTTATGTTTGTCCAATTCCACTCGTAGAGCCTGGTTGTAAGAGAGAGCATGGCACTAGCAAATACTTCATCTCTGTTGTGTACTGTGGTTGTGCTTGCATTACAATTTTTTTTTGCTTGACACAAATCTCTTGTGGTTGCAATAAGCTTGTGGCATGTGTCGCCAGTGAAAACCAGGCTTTATGGAGCTAAACCTTTGACCTTAGAAAATAGGTTACCATAGTCAACTCACAAGAGAATACAACTACTATTGAATTCCTATTATTTGTTCCATAATATGGGAAATAAAACCTGAAATTAAATTATTGGACCAGAATGATGTTCAAAAACAAACAAACAAACAAAAACGGGAAACAGTGAACTTTAATCTATTGTCAGAACTTGAGAAAGTTCACTGACAACACGAATATAGTATTAAATATAACAAAGTTATACCTCAAGCACAAAAACTATAATCTTTTTTGTTTTGATGTGATTTCAGGGACTCTTTTTCGCTCCAACCAAACAGCTGCAGGTAGGAGAAGTATATTCAACTAGTATCCTAAATATTTCTCCCCTCATGAATCTGTTGAGTGATAGCTTGCATAATAAATTATGTCCAAACAGTGGTACACTAAGGGGAAAAAAGTAGGAGGCAAGCTTGCCTTACTTTTTTGCTTTTGAGTTGCAACAGTTCTGTTGCAGATTATAAGGGCTGTTTATTGCACAGGATCTGGCAGGGATTTTACAAAAAAAATCTAAACATGAAAAACAATTCATTCAGTGGCAGAATTTTGGAGGGTTGGTCAGTTGGCACAATTTTGCCAATCGTTGCACATTACTAGTTTGTTAACTATCATAACCATGACAGTTTTGATACTGGCAGTCATTGAGCACTTTTGCCTTGCTGTAGGAGACAGCTGTGTCAAATGTAGCATTACGGATGGTGTGGCTGTTGTCAAATTTGATACTCCTGGTTCAAAGGTAATGCGTTCTTAATATTGCAGGAATTATTGCAATAGCCCAATTTCAGTATGTACCCAGAGCCCTGAGATATTGTTATTTCAATGTCTCAGAGTGAATTTTAATAGTTATATTGAAATTTGGCCATTTTAATCAAATGCAAATACAGTACTTACCATTGTATAAGTCGACCTTTTACAGCCTGGCTGATTTGACCTTTCAAATCAGACCCCACCTTTGCCTGCACATGGGTTACAACTAAAGCAAAAAATCTGTGACCCATTTGTACAGTCATGTATTTATTTTTTATGAATGTTAGGTCAATGTCTTGTCAGAGAAGTTTACAACAGATCTGGTAGAGGTAAGAAATCTATTGTTAGTTTTTCATCATGAACTCTGCCATTTATTCAAGCAAGGATCCTGTCTTGAAATAACCATCATACCTATGACCCAATGAGAAGTTGAAGTAAAGGGTAAATGCTAAGGCCAAGTTGTTTGCGAGCCACGAGGACTGATATAGCTGGAGGTTATCCCAGTTCCAAGTAGCATGAAGCAAATGAGAGTATTGCACCCCCTGCCCCCAGGACAGGATGCTGGTCAGTGTAAGGTTTCGTGCCCTGCAGCAGTATGTACACCTGGAGGGAAAGTTAGATTTTCTACTGGCTGAGTGAAACGAAATAAGTGGAAAATGTTTTTCTCACACACCGCTGGGACCTGGGAAGAAGTCAAGTGACCTGGGGTGGGCAGTTGTTTTTTTGGTCTGCCATTTCTGACCTTTTTCCCACCCACTCAAAGATTCCAGTTGTCAAAACTTGTATATTGATCGGTGCTTCTGTGACCCTTCTAGTTCAACAAGTTTTTCCCTCAGGCTTGTTTTAAAAGTATATAATTTTATACAGCTTGTATATGTTGTTGAGAGTACAATAAAGGTCAGGCTGTCGTGGGAGGCTTGGCATACATGTAGCTACCAGTGGTGTGTGAGAATTAAGTGACTTTCTTGTCTAACGAAGTAACATGGTGGCAGAGCCAGGCCAAGGTGTGGTCACCAATTCCTGACTTTTAGGATGAGATTCTTCACAGTAAGCATTACACCATTGTACCTTTACTCCTCCTGCACTTAGTTATACATGTAATCATTATTATCACTTAATATCTTTGTGTGTTTCATGGCACTTGCCAGGTTATGCAGGGCATAGAGTCTAATCCTGATGTGAAAAGTATTGTGCTTTTGTCAGCTAAACCAGGCTGTTGGATTGCTGGTGCAGATGTCAAGTAAGGCAATGCAGGAGGATTGTATTACTTTTGTGGTACTTTCTTTCTTGTTGTATGGAGTATACTAATTTCTTTTCTTTTGAATCTCAGTATGCTAAATGCTGGTGGCTCTGCAAAGAAGGTACTGCATTTATTTATTTCCCAAATAGACAGTGATGATCTGGACACACTATTCTGTTTTGTTGTTATGTTTGTTGTGTTGTGTAGTTCCATTTCAAGAACTCAAAATGTAATTAAAATTGATTGTAGTTTTTCATATTGGTAGGTGGAGGAAATGTCAGTTGAAGGGCAGAAAGTCATGCAGCATATCGAGGTGCAGTACTTTATGTGCTGATCTATGGTGTTGCGAGTGCGGTGTTTTAATCAATTTATGTAGCTATGAATCCTGCCTTCTGTTGTTGTGAGCATGCACAATGTTTGAGGGACCATAAACTACCATACATTATTTAATGGATGAAAGAATCCTACAGCCATTTGCACATGCACAGGGTTTGTACAGGTCATGGAAAACCTGGAAAGTCATGGAATTTAAGTATTTCAGTTACCAGGCCTGGAAAGTCATGGAATTTAATTGTAGGTCAAGGAAAGTCATGGAAAATTATAGTTACATGTATGTGTGATACTGTAGGTAAATTATTGCAGATGATGAAGCAAAGAAAAGAAATAATGTCAGAAAATACCTGAAAACAAGGACAATTTTGACAATTTTCGAAAGTGCCAGCTAAACTTTAAGTCATGGCATGGAAAACTGGAAAAAGTCATGGAAAAGGTTATGGAAAGGCATAAAATTTGAAAAACTCCTAAGTCAGAGTATGAACCCTGGTGCAGTAAATATATTTCTTTATCCTTTCTTGTTATTGTGATACATGTACGTAACTCTTACCGAATGTTGCATTGTTTTCTTGCAGGATAGTAATAAACCTTATGTGGCTGCCATCATGGGGTCTTGTCTTGGGGGTGGTCTAGAGGTACCATTGACTTTCATGTCATTTTTTAATAAACAATTAGATTGTGAGCTCGAGATTTCTATCGCGTGATAGTTGACGAGGACGCAGCCCGAGTCAACTATCAGGCATAGAAATCTCGAGCTCATAATCTAATATTTTTATTAAGTATAAATCTACTAGTCGTTCAAAACTAAACAAGTAAATTATCTATATCCTCATCGCAGAGACTTTGAAACACTTCGAAAACGCGACGAAGTGGCCACCATTTTGTTGAAAACCGCTACTCGCTATCTATCACAGAATAGATGGCGAGTAGCGTAGCCAATCAGAGAACGGCATTCGTGATAGAACGTTAGTAGATTTATAGTAACAAGGATTATTCCATGCATTGATTTTTGGATAATAGACAAAAGTGTGTGCCACATAGTCAGTAATTGACAGTTAGTAATATTATTGTTGACCACATAGCTCAGTAGGTAGAGCATGGGACTATCGTGCGGCTGGTCGTGGGTTTGAACCTCGGCCAGACCATCACTCAGGGATACATACTCTCGTCCAAATGCACCTATTGACCAATGAAAGCATGTGTACTATCCTAAACATTTGATAATTTATAATATTTAAAAGAAAAGTCAAGAAAAGGCATGGCTACCATGATCGGTGCCTAATTAACTCTACAGTAGTGTATAATGGTTGCTTTTGCCAAAAAAAACCCCCAAGCAAGCAAGCAAGCAAGCAAACAAACAAGCAAAAATTTGTTAATACTGTTGGTTGTTTGTTAATTAGTACTAGTTGTGGGAAATGCCATCATTGATACAGTGGATTCTCGCTAGGAAGCAAATAGAAAATACACAACTTAAGTACTAGGGTCGAGTTGTTTGATAGCTTGGATAGCGCTATCCACTGGATGAATCACTATCCATTTGATGACTTAATTGTGTTTGCTGTAGTGCTTATCTAGTGGATAATGATTTATCCAGTGGAGAGCGTTATCCACCTTTTCAACAACCGAGGCCAGATGTACTTTTGTACAAAGTTTGCAAGGGGTTTGTTTTCTACTTACTAAAAAGACTTGTTGTCTATACATTTTATAATTTATTAATTATTTTTTATGCATTAATGAGCCCTTTGTTGTTTCACTCATCAGCTTGCTTTGAGTTGTCACTACAGAGTCGCTGTGGATAATGCTTCCACTGTCCTTGCTGCCCCAGAGGTCATGTTAGGCCTTCTCCCGGGTGCTGGAGGAACTCAACGGCTTCCTTCACTTGTAAGAACTTACTATGCAGACATCAGTTTTCTTACTCTTAATCCCTAACAGCACTTGCATTGTTAATTCTACCAGTGATGTTCATGTGATTATTACACATTATACATTTGCAGGCTTAGGGGCTATTTGCATGGATGGAAGAAGATCCTAGCACTAGCTGTAGGAAGATTCTAGAAAGTGAAACAGTTTTTTGTTTGGTTTACAAAGAGATTTTGGTTGGGTTGTGGTTCATTTGTGTAATTTGTAAATTAACGAAGCTGCTTACAGGACAGAAGCTGTCATGTTTTTTTTTTTTTTAACCCTGGTGTTAGCATCTCCACATGAATGTAGTTTACATGGTCCTAGCACTAGGAAGCGCAGCTGCGAAGGTTCTATCACTAGAAAGATCCTAGTGTTAAAACCAAGTGCAACTTTTTTCATGTAAATTAACTGAATACAGAAAGTGCATATGGTGCCAGCCAAGGATCTTCCTCCCTCTTTAAAAACAGCTGCTTCATATGTCAGCAAAATTTTATTCAAATGTGTTACTTAAATTTTACTGTACTGCAACAACTACCCAGCACTGGAATGCACAGTAACGTGCCTTAGTCTACTACTGTATTCTACCAGTATGACATCGTACCATTCTGTACTGCATCATACTGCACCGCACTAGTCTACCATAGCTTATCGTACCCTTCTGTACCCTAGCTACTGTACCATACTGTACCATACTGTACCGTAAATGGGTTACAATGTGGGATTGGGTCATTTTTTTATCTGCATTGCTGACAGGTGGGTCTCCCTGATTCTCTGGATATGATGCTGACAGGAAAGAATATTAAAGCAGGCAAAGCTAAAAGGATGGGTCTTGTTGATGGCCTTGTTAAACCACTTGGTGGGTGTATCTTGAAAGAAAAATTTGTGGCTTTACACTTGATAATATTTAAGCAATAGAGAACTTTTTCCATGTTTAGCCTCATTTAAACACAAGGCAATTGGGAGAATTTGAGACAGTTATGCAAACCCGAGATGCAGTCAAGGGTTTGCACAACTGCTGAGAATTCTCCCAACTCCCCCAATGTTTAGATGAGGCTATGTAAACACGGAAAAAAGTACTTGATTGCTTTTTTAAAATATTTCTCGAAAATAATTGGACAAGTGAAGGAAACTGCTGTTTATTTACTTCTTGATTGAAATAGGTTTTCTTGATACGCACTCATATTTCCTACCAGCCCAAGCAAAATGTGCATCTGACAACAGATAACCAATCAAAATTTGAGTGATGTCACAACTGTACGTGTTAACACACACCTATTGACCAATGAGAGAGTGTGTACTATCCTAATTATTTTATGAAAAAAAAAATGTTGTTGTCAGTTCATATTTTGTTGTGGTTTTAGTTTTGGTTTAAAACTGTGTAAACAATTTCTCTTTTATGTCATCATCCAGATTAGTGTGTAAACAGGCAGTGGGAAATAAAGGTTAAACTGGTTTAAAAAGTTAAGAACCAGGAAACAATTCAAACCACAACATATCCACAGGATCAAGTCTACACAAAACTACATATGGGACTTGGGTGGTGTATTTTCTGTATCTCCTTTTGATTCACAGAATTATGAATTTGTTAAATGTAAAGAAAATTAATACTTCATTGTACCCAGCAGCGTGAACATGTATCCTTCATTTTCTTGAGGTGAAAAGCAATCATTATGTTTTTAACCACTCAAAAACTTAGGTTTGCATCTCTGCACCTTTGTATAATTTATGACATCACCAAAATGACTACGAAGATAAAAATTTTAGGTAGCCAGATAAGAAAAACACTAGGAAATACATGTACAAAAACTCACTGGCACATCACCACTCATTTTATTATATTTCTCTTACAGGTCCGGGTCTTAAACTCCCCACAGAGAACACCTTACAGTATCTTGAAGAAATTGCAGTCCAAACAGCCAAGTATGTGATGAAAGAGAAAAATAATTTAGAACCAGTGTTTTAGAATGGAAGGCACTTTTAATTACGTGTAATTTATTTAAAGTTGGTCAATATTAATTAATTTAATTTTTATTAATAATATTAATTTTTTATCTTGAATTTCGTCGGCTTTTGACAAGTTTAACATTTGAATTGATTCATACTAGTGTTCAATCAACTTCAATTTTGTCCACAGGAGTTTGGGAAGTGGATCTTTGAAACCGGTTAGGTCACGATCTTGGGGAAACATGAAAGGTAGAATCATGTCTCTGACTGTTAATGTCACATCCCTGTGCAATTTTAAGTTGGTAAAAGAGTTTGATTGAATGATTGTCAATCAATATTTTTCCATTTGGACAACTTTTTCAACTTTGTGTTGACAGGTACATGACCATAAAAAAGGTTTTTGGACACTAATAGGTCAACTTTCTATAATTCCAGATTTACAGTACAAAATTACAACTGAGACAAAATTTGGACGCAACTTTGTATTCAAGAAGGCAAAACAAACAGTAAGTCCATTATTTTGCAACTGGTCCAATGTCAGTTCATTGGTTTCCTTTAATTCCTTGCTGACAGATTTCAGCATTTTAAATAATACAGTAGGTTGTAATTATAGCGAAAAGAAAGCTGCAGTATTTTATGACACCCTATGCAGTATTGAAGGATTTGGTAGCATAGTGCTTAATGATTTATAAATATTGATTCTTAAATCACTGAGACAATACCCTAAGGAATAGCAATAATGGTAATGAAGATCACAACAACAACAGCAATAATGACAACGATAATGATAATGATATTTTCCAACACCTGGTAAATTACTGAGCAGGCATGGAAGAAAAGATGTTTACTACAAACGTCCATTGCTCTGTCCTTATTGAAGGATGGAGGTAGCTTTATAGATAAGGTTTAGAGACAGGGTGCCCTTAGGGAATCTGTATCTGGACAGGTCAGTACCATTTGGTCTTGAGAAATTTTCTCAAGTCTGTTGCCTGATTTGTCAGGTTTGTTTGTGTCCAGCTTTGTAGGGTTTCTTGACCCAAGACCCATCTCTTATTTAAAACACTGTTGGGAGGTAGGGGTGGGGAGAGGTTTTTGGGGGGGGGGGGGG
>BLFK01000271.1:757135-789635 GCA_014634185.1 Astreopora myriophthalma
GAGGTTAAGAGTGAAGGTCATTATACAAGTCATGTCTGCCAAAGAAAGTGTCATCCATCAAATCTTGTATCACGGTGGTAGTGATTGGGGTAATGGTGCAAAAACATGCAACATGGGCCTCATCAGCCTAAATTGCTAATAACAAATTAATTATTATCTTACATCAGGTCATGAAACAAACTGGTGGTCTGTACCCAGCGCCCTTAAGAATTCTCGACGTAAGTTAAGTTAGTGGTTGTTTAATTGCTTGTGAGCTGTGATCTTTACATCTTCGGGTGATCAACTGCCGAGCACACTGAGTTTATGATCATCAAAGCGTCAGGGACTAATTTTTGTAAATTGTTTGTGTCAGGTCGTGAGGTCTGGTTTGGAGGAAGGACAGAAAAAAGGCTACAAGAAAGAAGCTGAGGTGATTTGCTTTAATTGTCAGAATAATTTGATCAGTGTTGCGGTGTAACGATGCCTTGTTTCGATGTTTCAAGCTGCCACTTCTGGCTACGTACATGTACATGCTGGTATATTCCAACAAGAGTGTCCTTTTGCTATTGAACTGGAACCATGTGCTATTGGACCTTCCCACTTCAGAGAGAGATGAGAGTTTAATGAAGCCGAAACCAGTTGTGGAATGGCACACATTTTGGGCATCCTACTGATGAACAGTTGCTGTGTTCAGATATTTTCATAAGCAACAATCAATTGCAATCTGTCCTCTACTGTCTTCTCTTTGAATTGTCTAGTGAGAAATGACATAAGTCAGACTAAGTCTGATAACTTACTTTTGAGTGGTACTGTCTTCCTGTTCATTCATTACACTACTCCCCTCTAAGCATTGAGTTCTTTTGACCTCTGCTGATTGTGACCAGACAATCGCTGCTTTCTTCAGGTAATCCTTAACAACCCTCACAGTCCTCCAACATTAACCTGAACAATTCTTACATCCCTCACAAACTTCACAACCTTTTTAGCCCAGCCCTCACAACCTCACCACACTTTCAACTGCCATGAGCCTCACCGGCTTCTTCACAATCTTCAATGCTTGCAACCATTTATATGATATTCTCACAGGCCCCTTAACCTTTACAACCTTCACATCTTTTACAGCCCTCTAGACCATCAAAAATGTCATGATCATCAGTCTTTACAACATCTACAACCCACATGACCTTTTCCACCTTTAAGATAAAACGTACTGCCTAGATGTCCTCTTTTCATTTCATAGTTTAATTTGCATGTTACAGCTCTAAACAATTCTTCTGAAATATACTGGTGGATATTGTCAATCATCCAGTTGTGAATATCACTTTGTGGACTTAAGTCAATTACTTTATGTATTTAAGCAACTTTGCAGCATTGCAACCACTGGTTGTTTCGGATACCTTCAGGCTTTGATGATACCCGCATCATAAACTCTGCTGTCAGGTTACCATTACAATGGTTGTCAGCCTGGTTTATCACTAACACTGTTTTTGAAAAACTCTACCCAGAGTGAAAGTCTCTTTGGTGACCATTACAGTATGACACCGCATCTTCACATGATGTCGGTAATAAAAGAACTTCATTTAATTCAGCAAAGTAATAATTACTACACGCTGAAGATGGCCGTGAGCTTAACAATTCTGTTTGATTTTCTCAGGAATTTGGTGAACTAAGTCAGACAAGTGAAGCCAAAGCCCTCATGGGTCTGTTCTTTGGCCAGACAGAATGCAAAAAAAATCCATATGGAGCCCCCCAAAAGCCTGTTGAGTAAGAAGTTTGACACACTGTCAATTCTTTGTTTTAAATGAGGAGAACATATCTTAAGAATTTGTGGACATCCCCACATTCCCACTTGATCAGGTTTTTGTTATTAAGAATTGGTTCATGCTTAGCGTGCATGTATCGAGTTATGGATGCATGCGGGAGGTTTGGAGAGCACAAAAGAAGTGTAAGAGTTTCTTGAGGCGTAGCTGAGAGCAACTCTAGCTTCTTCAGTGCTCTCCAAACTTCCCAAGTGCATCCATAACTCGATATAGGCACAGCTAAAAGCATGAACCAATTCTTTTATAACATAGTGACAAGAAAGTAGTGCGTGGAAAACAGGTTTATTTGTGAATGATTACAAAATTCTCTCAATGTGCGTACGGCGAAAAACAAAGATTCTTATTGGCTGATTACAAACGCCATTTTGTATTTGATTACAAGTTGCACACGTCATCAGATGGACGCACGGCCGTGCGTATGTTGAGAAATGTACCATGATGACGCCAATAGGAATTAGATAGGGAAGCATGCGTGATATGTTATAATTTAATGTGTTCACTGCCTTTTTTGTTTATAGCACTGTTGCGGTAATTGGTGCTGGCCTGATGGGTGCGGGCATAGCTCAGGTGAGTTAATTATGGGTAGCTAACTTTATTACCAGTAGATCGGAAATTTGCCCCCAAGTTTTGTAGTTCACAAGCATCGAATGTCATTCCTTCATGCAACTTACCAACAGGTCAGTCTTCAGAGAGGCCAGAATGTTATGATGAAGGACAACATTCGAGAAGGCCTTACTCGTGGACAGGAACAAATCTACAAAGGGTATGCAGACAGTGGAAATTAACTACCAGAACATGTACAATAAAAATTATTGATGTCACGCAATACGTACTTATCTTTTCTTGGAACTAGCATTTAGTATGAAATGCGTTGATAGAGTGGTGATCATAAATTGGCCACTGTAAAGATATATGCGCTATTGACCAAGTGTGAGGTCAAGGTGGCTGGATATTGGCCAAGTTCTTTTTTTGTGGTTTTATGGACCGAGACGAAGTCAATAAAGGATTTATTATATGACTTTTGGGGAAATTTTTCGTGCGGGACATGGCGGGTGGTCCCGAGCGGGCAAGATAGCTCCATCTTGCCCACTCGGGTAGCCAATCACAGTGCAGGATTTGGTTTATCTTGCCCGCTCACAGAGCTAGCCATATAATAAATTCAGTTATTGCCTGCAATGCAGATTTAGGTACCCTTTGTTGTTCCTTGCTCCTGTGAGGGATTGGAAGATGGGCAGCTGTATTCGCAGGCTAGAGGGGTTAGCTCCTCATGTACATGTATCTATGTTGTGGTTTAAATTTTATAACTGTTATTTGCCAGTTTCACATTGATTGCATTGTTCTGGAACAGTGAAACACGGAACGAAAACTGGTTTAAACCAAGAATAAATTTAAACCACAATGTCTTCAGCTGGGCATGTATTTCAAATGTTATCACAGACATAGTGTTAAACCCAATAGTTCTAAAATTAGTTTTCAGTCTAGGATATTTAATTCATAAATTTGAAAACTGCTGCCATATTTAGCTAGTGCTGTCCAACCTATAGTCTTTTAACAGCTTCAGAATGTTCATCTTTTATGCAAACAAACGTATGAGCATGTATTCTGTCAATAAATTTTTAACAGGTTAAATGGCCGTGTAAAGAAGAAGGCCATGACATCGTGAGTATCACTTAAATGAATAACCAGTCTTGTGAGGTGTGCAGATTTTTGTTCTTCTGAGTATGGACGAGAGAAAGCAGCATTGCCAGCTTGTGGAAGATTTGGTGTAATAATTTTCTAAAAAGCCAAATAGTAATGTGGGTTTCTTACTTTGTTTTTGTATAGATTTGAAAGAGACCGCATAATGTCCAATTTGTCAGGACAATTAGACTTTAAGGTAAACAAAGGAAAGATTGATCACAAGTATCTGTGCTTTGAAGAGGAATACTGCGTTAATAGCTAATCAGTGGATCAAGCAGTCAGCCAGAATTGTGTCATCGGGAAGTAATAAAATTAATTTATGTCCTAACTTTTCGTGGATTGGTTGTGTTTAAAATTCAGAACTTTGACAAAGTGGACATGGTGATTGAAGCAGTCTTTGAAGATCTAAACCTCAAGCACAAAGTCATTAAAGAAATAGAGGAGGTTAGAACATTGGACATCTTGGTTTGTTGCCAATATTTAACTCCCAGTATTTCCTTTTGGAAACCACAAAGAAAACTTACTAAATTGACCTCGTGTCTTGTACTTTGCAGGTCATCCCTGAGCACTGTGTGTTTGCATCCAACACGTCGGCACTTCCCATTCACAAGGTGCTTTGAAACAAAGGAAATAACAGAAACTTAGAGGCAGCGTCATGTTATTTTCAGAGGCTTTCTCTGAAAGATGAAAAAGACCACAAAATAATGCTATAGTTTTGTCAGCTAGGACCATATTAGTGCAGTGACGATACTTTGTGGACCGTATGTGGTGACAATGGAAAAGGAAGGAAATGGATTGAAACTGGGAAAAAATTGCCCTCTTTTTTCAACTTGGGACATGGTGTAATCAGAAACCCGCCAAAAATTTAACATGAATAGCTCTCCCTGCTGAATTCATTTGGTATCTTCTCCCTGAGTGAACAAGAATATTGTATGTATGAGGTTAAGTGCAAAGTTATGATTTTCACCCAGTTCTGACCTTGCAGTCAAGCAATGTTACATGTGACCAGTATCTGTAAGACTGTAAAACTTCCTATTGCTCTTTGGAACTTTTGACATTCTATTGAAATTTTGAAAGCTGTGATGAAAATCGTGCTGTAGAATGCATAATACCTGAAATGTGATTTCATGATGAGCTTGAGCTAGGTTATAATTTTCAAATGTCACCCATTTTTGCGATATTCTAAGGAAATGTCCACGAGAGGAAAATTTCCGTACAGATTTGAACACTAGATTCAAATTTAAAAACTACTGCTTATGTGTGATGTAGCTTGACTGCAAGACTACTGTGACTGTGGCCCTTGTATGCCCTGCTTTTCAATGGGTTTTCTTCAGTGATGGGTGTTTAACTCCCTTCTTAAATTACATGTACCTGTTGGGAAACGAACAGCTCCCAAATTGAAATAAGTGTGTTTGACAGACAAAGATCGAGGCACCTTCATGCGACAAGCAAAAGTTGACAAAATGTGATATAGCAAACTGTGAACTTGGCAATGGTGAAGGAGCCTATAGGAAATTGAATTAGAGTCATCATCAACAATTATGAAAAACTCACTTAGGGTAATTTAAATGTCTCATTAAATTATAATTTTGTCTTTGGCAGGTTGCTGAAGCTAGCAAGAGACCTGAAAAGGTATGTAATCATAAAAGGAAATGCTCCCTCCCTCATGTTGATAATTAATTGTGATAAGGATGGTGATGACGTTGACGACGACGACAGTGATGGTGACGCAGGTGATTGTTATGACAATGACTTGATAGCATGGGGAAAGCCCTTAATTAGGACCTTTGCAAAACAATGAGCCTTGGAACATGCAGAGAGGTAGTATAGAAATCAGAGGATTGGAAGATGTTGTGGGACTTTAAGTAGGAACTGACAAGTGATTCTAGTTGGAATAGTAGATTTTTTGGGTGTAACGCAACATAAAAGAACGGATCTGTTGGCCATTACTGGGACGAGTGTCAACCTTGGTAACTAAAGCAGAATCTTACTTCCCCCTGTTTGCAGGTCGTAGGAATGCACTACTTTTCCCCTGTGGAGAAAATGCCACTTCTAGAAATCATCACTACAGATAAAACCTCTCATGATACTGCTGGTGAGCTGGCTGCAATTTTATGTCAACCTTCTTATCTTACATCTTCTCATGGGTGGTGATATGTTTCCTTAAATCCTTTTTAGCTGCTGCTGTTAGTGTTGGCCTGAAACAAGGAAAGACGGTGATTGTGGTGAAGGTGAATAGTTTGATAACCAGTTACATCATGTTTACACTTAGCTGTGGCCAACGGTAATGTTGGTCACTGTAAAGAGTTATGAAAGCTGGTGTATTGAGCATTCCCTGGTAAAAATCTTTGAAGGATCTTCAAAGATCTTTGAGGATCTTGCCAAGATCTTTAAAGATCTCTAGGGTTCCTTGAAGATCATTGTATTTTATTCTTTTAGAAGTTGATCCTTGAAGATCTATCAAGGATCTTTGCTTAATATTCTTGTACTTGTTTTCACAAGGATCTTAGAAGATCCATCAAAGATCTTTAAAACTTACTTATCCTTAAGGATCTTTAGCAGGTCCTTGAAGATCTTAAAGGATCATCAAAGATTCTGTGAGGTTTTTGACCAGGGTTACATGTAGTTCTTTAATT
Source organism: Astreopora myriophthalma (assembly GCA_014634185.1). NCBI lineage: Eukaryota > Metazoa > Cnidaria > Anthozoa > Scleractinia > Acroporidae > Astreopora > Astreopora myriophthalma. Next base: position 763,251 of record BLFK01000271.1, read on the forward strand.
GTCAGAGCACATCAAAGTTTTTCAGCAACAGGCCATTGTTAGGTGTTACAGTTGACAAAATTCCTCAACAGTTTCACCCCAGAGTGTTGTTTTGTATTCTCAGTCTGACTGTGAATTTATTAAATCCCATTCACTCAGGATGGTCCTGGATTTTACACAACGAGAATCCTAGCGCCAACACTGGCTGAGGCAGTGGCCCTTCTGCAGGTGCTTTGTACTTGTATCTAAAAGAAATTATGAAAATGCAATAGGCTGTATTACACTCTTCTTTTCTTTTTAAACCCCTATTTGAAATTTCCCCTTTTCTTACCTTCCTACGGACATCAGATTTTTGGAAGTACACCCCCCTATTTTCTACCAAGGCTTTGCCTTATTCTGTTTCCATCTAGTGTACTTGTGCTAAGGTTTGGAAAAGATATGGCAAGTTGGTCTATCTTGATAAGCCGTAAAAGGTCTGAGTTGATTATAACATTAATTTTAAAATCAGACTTTGTAAGGAGCGAAATACTCCCCCTCTCTGTTGAGGTCCCACTCAAATCCCTGCTCCCGATGATGATGCCTAAAATCAAATACCCAAGTGCCCCCCCCCCTCTCCAAAAAAAAGGAAGGAGGGGGGGTCTTAAATATACCTTGTACATCTTTGTGATTGTGAGTGAAATGCATGCTGATGACAGATCTTTCTGTTCTGCAGGAGGGAGTTAGCCCAAAGAACTTAGATAGTCTTACGAAGCAGTTTGGATTTCCAGTGGGATCGGCAACTTTGGCTGATGAAGTAGGTGATTTTTGTCGGAGGATGCGTAAAAATACACAATCGTGTTTAAAGTAATGTTTAAAATTAATGTTCAAAATGAGCAGTAGTCTTTTATTGGGTTTAAAAATACATAGGCATTTTGTCATGTGACTTCTATACCACTTCTCACAGGTACCGTGAAGTTTCCACAAGCTCACATAACATTATTTATTACTTATTTAACTCATTAATAATTTGAAGAAAAAACAAATGTTTTATTAATCAATGGTTGTATATCTTATACAAAGTTTTCCTAATTTACTTGGACTTTTTTTTTGTACAACAAAAATAATGGATCATCATCAATACCAAATGCTGAAGTTAAATAGTTTAGTAGTTTATTTGCGTCAGTGGTGTATCACTATTCACGAACTCTTTTGACTGCGTATTCTCCAGGTTGGCATCGACGTGGCAGCGCATGTTGCAGAGGATCTCCACAGTGCATTTGGTGAAAGGTTGGTAAATAGTATTATTTTTCTCAGGTCTCCCAAGCTACTTGTATAACACTTGAAACCATTACATTGCTAGTATGTATGCAAAATTATGTATCAGTTTGAACTCAATTAAATTTATTTGTCTAACCATTAATATAAAACCAATGCTCACGTTTTAGCACAAGTATAACTTTTAGTTCCTTTGACAATTTCCGTCCCTTTTAAGATTTGGTGGCGGCAATCCAGAACTCTTAAAAGCTATGGTTGCTGGCGGACATTTAGGTAGGTATATACACAACACTACTTGCTACTGTAACTCCTATCAGTTGAACTGCTCAAATTTAAATAGTGGTATAAATTTTCAGGAAAAAAAAAAGATCACAAGCTTTCATAGTATCAGTGTCCATAATTTATCACCGCACTGAACAATCCTTCAATGCCAACACTTCCTCCAATATCTGTACACAAGGATATTTTATTTGTGTTATTAATTGCTTTAACTTTATTCCAGGAAGAAAATCTGGAAAGGGCTTTTTTGTTTACACTGGAAAGGGTGGCAAGCGAGAAGTGAGTAATATCAGACCTGTGAATTAATTGATTACCAGCTGTGTTGAAGACTTGATATAAACGAAAATTAAACTCCTGCAAGCTCGTTCCAGGGGTCTTTCATCTCCCCAGCCCCCGACCCTGGGGTGAGGAAACTAGAAATTGCATTCCAGCCCCATTCCAAGTGGTATGACACTTCTTATGATTCTTTTATTGGCAATTTATCCAGGTCAATGGCGAAGTGGAAAAGCTCCTCCAAGAATTTTCAATTCCCAAGAAGGGAAGGTATGGTTGTCAGTTTTGTCAAGTGTAGGTTTTGCCTTACCTCGTGTTTACCTCGTTTTTTTTTTCGCGCTAAGTCCGAAGGACTGTTGCGCTCTTGCAGTCAGTAGGGACTGTGAGACTTCAAGTAAGAATAGCAATGTGTCCCGGTGCAAAAGTGTCAGTATATTTAACTTTTAAGGACGCATTAACAATATTGATTCTTATTTGACCCACCGTTAACTCGTAAATGTGTTGCCTCCGTGTATGGGTGGGTGAGGCTGTATTTTGACTCTGACACGGGGAAGAAGTTTGTACACAATGAGTGAAAAAAAGACAGGCGAAAATATCCACTAGAGGGCTAATAGTGGAGTTGAGAAAGAAAGAACCTAAACAAAAGGCCAGCAGGTCGACTGCTGTCGTCCCCTTCCCACTTGAGAAAGGTAGGGACCGAACGTATCGTGTTTTTCTTGCACATTCAAAACCCAGTCACTGCCAAAGATACCTTTGCGCTATGGGTTCGGCACCGATTGTTATCGTTTTCTTGTTCTAATTTCAGTCATGACGCTGAGGAAATTCAAATGAGGCTAGCGACTCGTTTTGTAAATGAATCAATACTTTGCCTGCAAGAAGGAATATTAAAAAATCCGGTAAGTAATGTGTGCTACCCAACAGTGCTCTCAAGGTGTTACCTGTTGATATTGAGGTGGCATCGCCCAGTTGTCAGGGCATTGGACTGATTTGCATTCGGGTGCGCTAGGTTGAAATCTCGCTCTGAACTTCAACTAGATTTGTAGTTGGTGTTCGTGAATTAATTTAACTTCCCCACTCCTTCTAAATATCCCTAAAATTGCTTCCTTCCATTTAGCTTCACGTATTTAGATCGTTTCTTTTATACACTGTACTTCAAGCTTTAAATATTGCCTTGTATAAATACAGGTATTTAATTTGCTTTGCGTTACGTTACGTTGCTTTACTGTATTTTACGTTGCTTTGCGTTAATTAACGTTACATTATCTGTTAGGTTGATGGTGACATTGGCGCTGTCTTTGGTCTTGGATTTCCACCGTTCCACGGAGGTAGTTACACAATACTTTTTATTACAGGGACAACTGCGTTTGAAAGTCAAAGGCTGTAGTGAACTCAGAAATGGCCTAGCAAGTGACAGAAAACACCGAAGAATCTTCTGAAAATCTACCAGCCACTAAAAGTTATGAGCAACAACCAATTTCAATCTGCGTGGAAATTTAGTACCGTCGCTTATCAGGTTTAATGGTTCTTTCTAGGTCCTTTCCGCTATCTGGACGCCTATGGTGCAGACAAGTTTGTTGAAAGAATGCAACGATTGCAGGAAAGCATTGGTGGGGAACGTTTTGTTCCCTGCCAGATGCTTTTGGATTACGCCAAAGACCCAAGCAAGAAATTCCACAAGAGATAATGATGTTGCTACAGGTCAAGCCACATCTGTGATTTCTTTAATGGAATGCCAAGACTGTGATCAAATCAAAACTTCCAAAATGAAGGCAGTTGTAAAGTCGGGAAAAGACGAAAGACGAGGACTGGCAAATGTTGTCATTTGTTACTGGACGAGTTTCTGTTAATTCTTTTGCAGTTACATTCAGTTTGTGAACAGCGTTCCTTGTCCAAACGACTTTTTCTTGTGTTGTGTAATAGTTGATGATATTGGAAGGCTAGCTGGTGCAGCTGAAGTACTTTGTACGTTGAAGTGCTAAATTAAACAAGATGTAACTTTTATTTTGTTAGTCGTGTCCGCTCTCTGATTGGTCAAATTCAATCACGTGATCTATCTGCTGCAATGTGATTGGTTGGATTTCTGCCTACCGTATTTTCGGGGTCAGCCTATCTGATTGCGTTACAAACGTCTGACATTCTGATTGGTTGATTTTTGTCACGTGTTCGTAATCCTGCAATTTGATTGGATGAATTTGCTTTCTCTCTAATTTTTTTACGGGGTGACGAAAACAGGCAAAACAACAGAGAAAACGGTCGAAAATTGTTACACCCGCTTTGATTTAGCTATTTGACGCGACTTACCTCACTTCAGGTGACGCTGTCCTCGGGACATTTTGTGGAAGACGTTTTCAGCTTTCAGTTGGGGTGTTTCTTTTAGCAGTTTGTCTGAAGAAAGTGAAGAACCTTGGTCGGCAAGCTCGTCGGTAAGTGTAAACACAGAGTGCACACTAACAAGTTGACTATGCAAGTGAGCGGGTGACAACAATAATGCTATTGTTTTAAGAACCATAAAACAATGAAGTGTGGCTTCTACTTCGGTACCGCGTCATTGAATTTTAACCAGCTATCGTTTCTTCACTTTTTGGTCCTTTTCTCGCTAGTTATCGATTCAAAACGGCAACCATTGTTGGAATAAAAAATTCTTACTCTCTTGATGTTGGTCGCAAGGTTTATATTTTGCAATCGATTTTAATTTGTTACATGTCATTTGTTTTCCAGTGATGGCAATTGAAAACATGCAAACATCAGAGAAACTGACCGAACATTACCACACACCGACTTTCGTTTATCTCTATTTAGCCTACTCACCTACTTGAGGTTCAACCACGGTCGGACGGTGCAGAAGACGTTTCCAGCTTTCATTTGGGGCGTTAATCTGAGCCGTTTTTCGGAGGTAAAGTCGGTGGTCAGTCCAAAACGCAGACTGAAGACCATTCTACTGATTATGCAAATGAGTGGGTGAAAACAAAAGTGCCATTGTTTCAAGAACTATGAAAGAATGGTCTGGCTTCCACTTCGGTTTTGCGGACTCAATAGAAATTTGAGGTGTTGATAAGACCTTTCGTCTTCTTCGCATCTCCCTAAATAAATATGAACAAATATTTGATATCATTTATGACCACGTTACTCATTTGTGACAGCGTTTTCTCAACTTGAACCTTCGTATCAAGTGCGAGCACTTACGAACGTTTGATATCATTATCTTGAATAATGCAGGAAATATACCAACCCCATTCATTTTCCTGTATACCTCAATTGACCGACTTCTTACTTGAACATTCCGTGATTCGGTCTTTATAGGATATTCCGCCATTCAGTGTCTAGGATATTCCGTAATTTCCTTTTTTTAGCATGTTTTGTCATTTCGTGTTTTGACAATCGGCGATTTCATCCCATCATTCCGAGGAATAGGGTCACCCTACGAGAGAGAATCCCCTATACAGTGACTACTAGAAGCATTTGCTCATTTCCTCGGTTTTCTACGGTATCGCGGTTGGATAAGGATTCTCTGTCCAAATAAGCCCATGATAATCTTTGTTCCCCTTGTATTTTCGAACTGCTTGGTGTATGTTTGCCAGAAGAGTCTGTGGAAGGCTCCGTGTCATAAGGCCGGCAGCAACTGTCGAAACATCAAACAGGGTGACGCTTGGAAGGGCAACTGCCGCTCGAAATCCCATGAAAACTGTCAGTAAAAGGGCATACTACTGTACAAACCTTGCGAGCACGCACTACTGAGTACAAACTAACGGCCTTACTGCTTGCAGACTATAGGCTAATTGCTACCGCCTTACAACAACCAGTCTGAAAAAAACAACAACAACAAAAACAGGCTAGATACCAAAATTTCCATGCGGTTTTAACCGGAATATTTAACCAATGCTGAGGATACGCAAATCAGTTTTATAACTGTCAGGCATAAGATCTTTTCTCTTCCAAACAGGTATCAAGCTAACCGACTGGCTGTTCCGCTTAACATCTGGCCCGGGTTGCTCGAAGCATGGTTAGCGCTAACCAGGGTTAAATACCATGGAAACCTATCGGTTTTGATACCTCTTAACCGATGGTTAGTGCTAACCTCGCTTCGAGCAACCGGCCCCTGGCTGGCCCACTTGACATCTAACTGTTTCACTTGACATCAAGCTGTCTCACTTGACATCTGCCTGTTCCACTTCTCATCTGACTGTTCCAATCCACATCTGGCTGTTCCACTTTACATCGCAGTTCCACTTGACATCTGGCTGTTCCATTTCACATCTGGCTGTTTCACTTCACATCTGACTTTTCCACTTCACATCTGGCTGCTCCATTTCACATCTGGTTGTTTCACATAACATCCGGCTGTTCCACTTCACATCTGACTGCTTCACTTGACATCTGGCTGTTGCACTTGACATCTGGCTGTTCCACCTCACATCTGGCTGTTTCACCTCACATCTGGCTGTTTCACTTCACATCTGGCTGTTCCACTTCACATCTGGCTGTTTCACCTCACATCTGGCTGTTTCGTTTCACGTCCGGCTGTTTCAGTTCACATCTGGCTGTTCTACTTCACATCTGGCTGTTTCACTTGACATCTGGCTGTTCCACTTGACATCTGGCTGTTCCACTTGACATCTGGCTTTTCCACCTCACATCAGACTGTTCCACTTCACGCCTGGCTGCTCCACTTGACATCTGGCTTTGTCGCTTGACATCTGGCTGTTCCACTTGAGATCTGGCTGTTCCACTTGACATCTGGCTGTTCCTCTTGACATCTGGCGGTTCCATTTCACATCTGACTGTTCCATTTTAGTTTTGCATTTCTGGTGGTTTCGGCGTCGCTAGCCGTGACATCACGCTAGGCCAATTCATATCGGGCTAAACCATTTCACGTTGCTGGCAACTATTCGTCATCACGCTATTCCATTTGACATTTTTATCCTGCGCTATTTCATGCAATCTTGTGTCACTTGTAATCGTGCTCGACCATTTGACACAACGCTAAGCTATGGATGCTAGCCTGTACTATTCGACGTTACAGTGTGCATGCTGTTTGAACTATGAGAGCTAGCCAATCTTCCGTTTGAGATCATTTGGTTTTGCGTCTTTTTTCGTCTTTTCCAGTCCGTCCAAGCCGTTTGGCTTCTTCGTCCAGTTTTGTCGTCTTGTCTTGAATTTGTTGTCGAGTAGAAGAGAGCAATAATGTTACATCACCAGCAAAATCCAGGTCGTCAAGCTTTGAGGTGAACTTCCACCTCATGCCCTTCTCGCCTTCTTCAGCTGTCATTCTCATTACCCAGTCCATCACTATCAGGAACAAGAATCAATGTTGCAGCCTTTTTTGACGCTAGTCTTGATATCAAACCACTGACATGTTTCTCGCAGGTCTTCTACGGCATACTGAAAACCCTCACAGAGTAATTGCACTACTTGCACGATCTTCTCGGGGATTCCATGGAAGTCTACGGAGTTCACAATTCTTCCCAGTATTTTCCATGATAGACAGCAGACATATATTCTCTGGAGTTCTTGCAGCCTTCAGGTTTCCCTTTTTAGGTACCTTTATTATTAATCTCGCCTTCAGGCTTCTGGGATAGTCTCAAATTTCCACAGCTTCGCCAGTAGTTCTTGTATTTTCCTCGCTGAAAACTTTCTTGTTTTACCCCATAAAAAACGCTGTTTTCGAGCGAATTTTGACCCACCGGGAGAGGCAGCCATGCTTTGGTTGCTAACGGTTGCCAAGGGCCGACAACCTTTAGGGATGTCCCGCAAGATACGGGAAATTTTTAAAAAGTGTCCCTTTGCAACTGAGGAAGAAATCCCCCCAAATCGTAACCGCGGCCTGCCACAGGCATCCCGCGCAAAAAGAGCATTCATTTACTTGAGAGTACTTTGAGTGGTTGTGCTGTGGCATTTCATCGTTCTGAGAGTAAATGGCAAGGACACTGGGAATGTGTATAATTTCTCTTTGTATGATGCAAGTGTGCAATGGCAACTTAATTCAACCACAAACAATGCGAACGAGCACAGTTTTGGAACATAGTTTCTTCTGAGCTATTGCTTCCATCTTCTTAAATATAGAACAGTTTTATTGTAATAGCATGTGACAAAAGTTAATATAAAAATACATGGTAACTAGACGCTTGAAACTAGGTAACTAGACGCTTGAGATAACGTTAAAACTGTCAGACTACTCCTCAGTTTAATTTTTGGTTACATTTATTTAGCATTTTTAAATTTGGTATGATGCCATTTTTTAATAACAATGCACTGATTTCGGGACCTGTCAATATGAAGAAGGTCACCACAACTGTTAATTCTATTCAAAATGAGGGAGTCACAAAGCGTGCCCTCGTCAACATCTAATGAATATCAACACAACAAAAATCACAAGTTGAAATACATGAATGAATTTCCTTGTTTTGCCAAAGTATCAGTAAATAAAATTGACATATTTCAGTTCACATTATGGGTGAGAACAATTTCCATTCTGAGTCCTTTACACATTTCGTCTCATACATCAGATGTGCTCCTGCACTATTAAACTCCTTCAGCAAGAACAACCCTGAAATGATAATATTATTAATAATAATTTAAAAAAAATGTGTTGACAAGGCTTTATTAAACAAATAATTTACAGGAAAACCGATGTAGATGTTGCTCAAGACTTTATTATGTACTAAATAATTTACAAGCAAATCCCAGTAGATGTTGTTTGTCTCCTCACTCAGTACAGTCCTTCAATTGATGTGTACCTAATTGAAGGGTTGTATGTACAAACATGGTGACGTTTGTTTTTCAATTCTCTTGTCAAATTGCTGCCAACATTTCCAAGAAACAAATGGTGCTAAGGTTACATGTATGCAGTGAACTGTTAATTTCAATGCCAAGATTTTGAACATATTTATTATGGCCTCACTTCAATGGTTTACAAGACAGATCATGTAAAACTTGTCAATTTGTTTTTTACCAATATAACATAGAAAAATCTGAACAGAATTGCTTCCAATTTGATTTTCCTTCAAGATAGTGTGCATGGTCATGGCAAAAGCAGGAAACATCATTTTTTATGGTCTCCTCTTCAATACTCTTTTAGCAGGAACCCACACATTTACTATCACAAATCCTGTAATCCAATAGGTTCGCTACTCGCTATCTACTGAGTGATAGATAGATAGTGAGTACCAAAAACAGCCAGCATTTTGAAGAAAAACAAAACAATGGTGGCTTCTTCAAATCTTAAAATCAAGAAAAATTGGAATGAACTCGAATGTAATATGTGAGTGGATCTCTACTAAAACAATTACACTACTCGTTCTCATTTTCTAGGAGTCAAATAGTCAACTCGGCACTATGCGCCTCATTGACTATCTATTGACTCACAGAAAATGAGTTCATAGATAGTCTAATAATTAGACCACGACTCTAGACCAACTGCATGAGTGTGTGAGAATATTTAACAATTATTCCACGAGAGCGCGTTGGATATGAGATGATAGATAGCCAACGAGGCGCGTAGCGCCGAGTTGGCTATAATCATCTCATATCCAACAAGCGTGAGTGGAATAATTGTTTTATTAAAAACGCTCCCAAGATTAGACAAATCTTCCCGAATTTCAACTTTCAACAACAAATTTCGACAACAAATTCCTGAATTTCAACTTGCATTGTTTTGCTTCGCACTATTAAACTATAAACACAGATGCTTAAATTGTCAAAATAAAGTTTAGAAGTTGCTACCTTGAAATATTTTCATGCCATACTTTGTGGCTCTCTTTGTGCTCCCTGGTGTTGCATTTTGTGACAGTTCAAGGACTTCTCTTTCATTTAACTCTGGTGCAAAGCGATTAACGCCGGCCGCCATTGTTTCCTCAGGACAAATTTTTTAGCTCCCCTTTTAATTTTAAGCTGACGCGTACACTCACGCGTACACTTATGCGTACGCTTAAGCTGATGCGTACACTTACCATATTTGGAGGTCATGGTATAATGGCTCATATACCATGGCCACTAAGCCAATGAAAAGCCTTGAATTGCATTATACAATGACCCAGTTTTTAATAATGACAGTTATAGGGTTGTCAAAAAGATCTCGAGTAGAAGGAGAATTTAAGATAGTATGTCGGCACTGGGGACCTCCCATGTTGTGTACATTTTTCTATTTTTTTACCAGCGAATAGTAGCCGGTGAAACTATGAAAGAAGTCAGTTACACAACCATGCAGTTATTTTGTTTCATGTACCGAGATCAAGCCTGGCTATTAAAAGGTGAACAGTCAAACATACTAACACCTAGATGTCATTTGATCATCAGGGTGAGCGTATTCCTGAGAAGGATTGTTGTTGTTGGTGACTGACATTTTGACAACCTGAGCAGGACAATCAAACTTCATCAAGGTACTGTATGTCACTCCTGGTTCAAACCATTTTCTATTATACTGACACCTACCCATCCTTTTCTGCTAGTTCCCCAAAGAGCATCGTGGTTGGTTCAAGGAGTTCTCTCTGCTTCTCTTCTTTGGTCAGCTCTATATTGCCACGCACAATTTTTTCATTCTCCTGTAAAAATAGATGTCACTCTGGTAAGGATATATCAATACAAAACAAGGCAAGCCAGTAGATTATAAAATAAATAAATTGGGTTATTTTAACAAGAATCGGTCTTGCTGTGAGCAATTGGAGTGCATCGAGAGAAGATTGAATTCTCCACCTAAATAACTAATCTAGCCTCGCACAAGTGATCTTTCTTGTCCAACCAATAATTAATTTCTTGCATTTCATCTTGTGGCCTTATGGTGGTATTTTGTTGTTTGTCATTTGTCCCAAGCTGTACACAATACAAATGACAGAAGTGAGAAAAACAGGGTGGAAAACGCATCATTAAAAACAATGGCTTTTCTCATCCTATTTCCACAGCATGGGGCTCACTCTATCCTTTCAGTGTCATCTATTGGAAGGAAGTTGTCCATATATTGCAAAATGAGCGAAAAAAAGAATGCCATTAAAAATTGTTCACTGTTCATTAGACTTTCAAACAATTTTAGTTTGTCTCTATGAAAATAATAATTAAATCAGCTGAGTTCGATTCACACTTTTTGCTTCGTCTCGTTGCCCTAATTATGCTCACACTCCAAATAGGCCATATGTGTATTCTCTCATTTGCACTGAAACGAGCATGGAATAGAGGCTGATGCGGGGGAATCTTTTCAGATGCATGAGCCTCCATTGTATGCTCGTTCCAGTCCAATCCTGGGAATACGAATGAGGTCTATTGGGGTTAAGGTACAAACAACTCGTGAATTAATCAAATTATTGTTATAAAGTTTACGTACGGATCAATTGTACACAAGCTTAACATTTTTTAGTAAAAAATGTGATCATTGTGTTGTTGTATGGTAAATTTTTAGTCTAAAATCACTTTTCATCTAATGCTTTCCCATGCAAAAACGACGATTATTAAATCTTATACGCAAACACTATAGGTGTGCATTCATGCATAATCAAACACTGCGTAGCTAACCTTCTAGAATAATATCGTATTTACGCACCTCACGAATATCGTATTTACGCACCTCACTTTCTTTGTCTTCTCGCCATCGATAAATACGGCTCATTGTCACAGAGAGGAGATTTCCAATGTTTTGCTGGTTCTGCACCCAGAATATATGTTCTGTTTTCACCTGTAAGACATTAGCTAACCTCTTCTTGAAGTTAAAAATTTCGGCCGAGCGAATCGGGCTCAGCCACAACGGCTCCTTTTGCTGAAAAATCACGCCGTATAACTTACTTCTTGGAATGTTTCTGTACTGTAACAAATCTTCCACTGCAAGATCCTTTTGTTTTTTAAGGCCATCTAACCGCATAGAGTCGTAATTCGTAACGTAAAACACTCCTTCTAGTTCGTCCTCTTTCCACTTGTATTTTTTGCCGAAAGCTACAAGTTGTAGTCCTTTCAAGGTCGCAGGTAGTTCTTCCATAATCTCCGGAATCATACTCAACAAACTAATAGACGGTCTGACGGTCAAGAAATGCTGGGAATTTACAACGGCATCCATTAATCTTTGGCATAACAGCAAAGGAGCGTCTGCAACGCCGAAAAAAAACAAATTTGGATCGAAGTATTTCGGAACAGTAACGTATCGTCGAGCAAAAAGTGCGTCCAGTGCTCCATCATCCAAAATATGAGCCCCTTGAAATGGTGCATGCGGTACAGACATTGCATCTGTCGTTACAAGGTACGAGAGACTTTTCGCATAAGGAGTTCAGTCAGAAAAACTGGACATTCCTTCAAAATGTAAACACAACGGCATTTGACGCCATGCCAACCCCCAGGCAACCCCCCAGGGTAGTTTGATTTGTGACCGTGACAACTGGGTACTAACTTTCGATACCAAATCTCTCTCGGGTGAGCAGAAGGTGAGTCATAAAAGTCATAAAACTTTTGATAACGCCGCTGAATGTTCCTTCACCTTTCTTTGATGAGTTCATGAAGCACTCACTGTGGACGACTTTTAACAAGTTAATATTTCGGCGGTGGCTATCCGTACGAGGGACCGTTTGAGCGATTTCATTCTGTCTTTATAATGAAGTGATTGAGGGCATTTGCGCATGCACCGACTAACTGCCTAAAATTACAGTCTGGACATTTAAGCGTTGTACCATAACGATATACCAGCCCTGAGTGTTGGTGCTTCGCCAGCTTTCCCATAGTTGCACTGAACTGGTGTGAGAACATGCGACAAAGTCCTGTTTACCCTATACTTCAATAGCTTGTCATGTTTGATAATCTTGACCGACCAAAAGGTTGATAAATAACTGAACCATCAAGAAACTACTGAAGATGCTGGAGGAAATAAAGTGCCGCCCATACATGCGCAAATACGATATTTGGTAACGCGAAAGGAAAATTGAAAAACGCAGCAGTGAAAAAGAGAGGGAGGTAGAGCTAGCGTTGTCTGCAAATTTCTTTCTTCCTCGTCATCACGCATTCTGCCATTCTGGGAAAAAGGGCATTTTGAAAGACCAATAAATTCGTCCAAATAGATATATATTTTACTTAATTGTTTTTATTAGACGGCATGAATTATATTCCATACACTAGATAAGCCTAATTGGCATGTCAACTCATGTTTTACCATACGAGGATTTTGTTACTTTTGATGTCTCACTCTGATAACTCGCTATGGTTTGTAGTTGAGGTGCAACGAAGTTGGAGCAGACACTGACAAAGGCTGAAGGCCTGTAACCATGGAAACTGAGCAAGGCGACACCTTGCAATCCCTTAAATCCGCCGGCTAAAGGCCAGTCAAGCATCACTTATATCTTTTATGTTTGATACTACGTCAATCTTCTTTACTGTCGCTGTGACAACTCGGTGGAGCGACATCGTGGAACCCATTGAAGTGCCCGGCCGACCTGGCAACACGGTCGACTCAGTCCTCCCTCTCAAGTTCACGTAAGAGGCCTTTGGCGAGAGAAGTTTGTCTCGGGAAGTCTGAGTAACTGTCGTCACGTCGTTGCCGTTAGCACGAAGCGCCTGAAATCTTTTTACGACCGTTTTCCAGTCGATAACTTCCTCGATCCGAATACTTCTTTTAGCGCTGTCTCGGTGGACGGGAAGACCACCGTTTGGGAGCCACGCGTTTGAGGTTTGGTAAAGTGGATTCATTGACGAGCTCTCTGGCAGCTGTTCGTCAGTGCGAATAATGTTGATCATGTCAGGGCGACAGCACTTGAGCTTAAGCTTGTACATCAACCGCAAATAGGAAAAGAGTTTTGACGCAAGATTCAAGGGGGAAGGTGTGGTAGTAGAGCGCTTCATGTTACGAATCAATTTTGCGCGGCCGAACTTCCACTCAAGATCCGATTGCATCTGAATACGTTGATAAGTGTCGCTCATCATGGCGATCAGCAAATTGATGAGAACGATGATTGTGATCATATTGTAGATCCCGAACGTAGCTTTCGCCAGCGTAAACGTTGCTTTGCTGTCAGGGACCTTATTCAAATCCTCCACTTCGATCAATCCGAATAAACTAAAAAACAATGTTTCAAAACAACCCAAGAAGTCCCCCTCACTTGGTCGTTCATGCTGGGATCCAGTTCGTGTCACTGGCCGATACACGGCTGCCAGGTGAGCCGTGAAACCTACCATAAAAATTGACAGAATCACGAGGAAACGAACAAGGTCGTACATGAGGTCGCGGATGATGACGCCCCATGGACCGAACAAATGATGAAACGAGAGGAAATCCAAGAGTTGAGCAAAGCAAAGCATCATAGATGTTGCGAAGAACTGATTTCGCGCGTATATGATGTCGATGCGATTGTCGCCTTGGAAACCAAACGCCACTAAATGAAGCAGAATACCGATCGTGCTTAGAAATAGCACTATGATTGGGATCCAACCCAGTCCCGCGCGGTCATGTGGGTCCGTGAGCTGGGATAATAAAAGTCCTGAGAGCCAGACTAATAAGAGCCATTCGTACCAACGGGGGAGGAGTGAGGTGCCAGTCAGTTCCTCCCACGGTACCACGACGGTAAAGCTGAACAACGCGATAAGGTAAAAATGAGAAATGAGATGACAGATGAACTTGATAATGGGGATTTTGTGATAGCGATCGTTCCATGGGAGACAAAGAAACGCCCACAATGGCGGGCAAATCAACGACAGAGTGAACAGCAAGAAATATTTCCAGTCATCCCATTTGAAATCCCCGCGCCACACATCACCGAGGTACACTTGCACGGAGGGATGCGAGACACAACTCTTCTGTTCACACTCAATCAAATAATCCAGAAACGGTACATTGCGGTCGTCGATGGCCGTCAGCAATTTCTCCGCGCTGTCTGCGCATGCAAGAGACAGTAACTCTGACGCTATGTTCTCGCAGACGTCACCAACCGCAAGTAGGTCACGTGCGCGTTCCTTTTCCCGCGTCGATTCGTTACGGTAATGCTTTGACAGCTTAGCTGCTGCATAGATTGGAGCGGGACACTGAAGAATGAAATCCATAACAGATTCGCTCTCATTCTGATTTGAACAGACCATCAGATCAAACAGAAACTGCAAAAACAAGGAGGAAGGCAAAATTAGTTGAATCTCCTTTAAGATTCACACCAACCAAGATCAAGGAGGAGAAAGTTCTAAAGCGTTAAGGGCCAGCCCTTAAACTTTAATCTTTACCCAATTTAGTTCAGTGATATCAAATTTAATTTCAACAAAGATTTCTTTGGAGTGTCTATACACTTCGTCACCTTCCTGTTTACCTGTCGACACAAAACAGACAAAGCATTACCTTCCTGTCTGCTAACAGTCGCTCGGTATTGAGTTCCTGTTGCAGTAAATATTTTACCACTGACAGGTGACCTTGCATTGCTGCGTAACAGATAGGGAATGTGCCTTCCTGGTAAGAAATCAATCAGCAAAAGAAACCGAATTAAAGAGCACAACTAACTGTCAATCGAGGAATTAGTTTCTCTTTCAAGGGGGTAATGCTGCAAGGAAACGCACATGCAGTTTGTGAAGAATTGTTTTGCCCCAAATTATAACGCGGTTAAATTCAATTCAACACAGTTAACAACAGAAAGCGGCGCAGATTGGCAGCACAGTTATCTTCAAAGAGCAGTAGCGGTCAGCGGTGCGTGGCCTAGGTGCATGCTCATGTGGTTCTTCAGTCGCATGGCTCAATTGACATGCCTCCCCCCCTCCCCTCCCTATTTTTCCACTGCTTGTCAGTGTGACGGGTGCCTGGACGCCTGGCGTGGTGGCTCATGGCTGGGTTGCGGGGATTGCCAGCGATGGGAGTGTTACTCGGTCCAGGGGCTGGCTGGCCGGCCGGCCTCCAGTGGAAGCCCTTGGACATCCCAGGCACCCAACCTCCATTTCGCGATGTAGTTGTTAACTGCAAATAAGTGTGAATTTTCGCGAGTTTTTCGCTCCTGAAATTCAGTCTTGAAAATAAAACTATGATTCCTAGAAGAAGAGATGATTTGGCAAAACCCGACTTTTGGCATAACATGGCGTGTTGTTGTAGTCAGTTGAAAGAAAGATCATGGCGAAACAAAACTCACCAAAGATTCTGCTCGAGGTGACGCCCCACATTCGACCAACAGTCCCACGACTTCCACGTGACCAGCCTCAGCGGCCATGTGCATCGGTGCGTAACCATTCTAGAACGAAGAATAGAGAAGCTTAAAGGCTCTTTAATCATATTAAGCATAAAATCTGCGTTCTGGTGGTGATAAGATGATAGGATTTATATTAGAACAGTATAAATCGTAAGCTCGCAGATCACGAGCATAGCGAAACGAAAAGATCAGCTGACTCCACAATCGGAATCTAGATGATGATGATGACAATGATAATAATAATAATGATGATGATGATGATGATGATGATAATAATATATATTAATAATAATAATAATAATGGTGATGATAATAATGGTGATGATAATGATCTTCTTTGAGAGGGTTACGCCTGGTTCCCACTTATGCAATAAGCACAAGGATAACCATTAGAAAGATCGTATGCTTTTGCTCAACGCACAAGTAGGAAGCAGGCTTAATACTGTAGTCGCTCTGACCATCCCGCTTCTAAGTCTCAAGTTAACGCCCGTTAAAAGAGTCGGCTTTCTTCAAGACTGCAGAGCACACTTGTACTCCTATAGAGCTCCTTACAGCGGTATCCCATGGATTAAAACACAATGTGTGTTGAGGTAATGAGCATCTCGAACCTCATCGGGTGCATTGATATCAGCTCCCTGTCCAATCAGCTGCGAGATAAGCTCTCTATGTCCATTTGCTGCCGCAAGATGCATAGCTGAGCGGCCCATTTTGTCCTTGACATGGAGCTGAACCGTTGACTTGCTAAGCAAGATACTCACAACCTCAGAGTGACCATTCTCTGCAGCCAAATGAAGAGGAATAGAACCCTACAAAGGAGAAATATATATAATTTATTAAGCTACTGTAACCACATATGGTCCATGCTTGCTGGGAGTTTATCCACATCATTCTAATTTTCAATTCTTCTTTGTAATTCTAGCCGTTTATTTGGCACTCAGTTTTCGGTGAAATCTCAAGTTCACTTTAGTGCCACGGCAGTCATTTTGCCTTGGATTAAGCTGAACAGGACAGACAGCGCGTTCAAGCATGAAACAGGTCATTTTCACTGGAGAAATACTTATTTCGGGGCTCGATATTTCTGGAGGAGATCCCCTAAGCCGCTCCTGCACTGCAAGAGAAACATTTTGTAATGGACAAGTGTCGAGCCTCCCTAAGCGTCGTGTAAGCTTGCCGGTCATCGCTTTTCCAATGCTCTTGAATCTCTTCCATAAGGCAAAGTAAGAAATGATATATGAAATGAATCATATATTGACGAGGTTCAATATTAATGCAAAGTGTTGACTTAGATTGATGAAAGCCATAGGAGACACTTGCAAGCAAACATGAAGTCGGTTCAAACCTGCACGGCCGTTGCTGAGTCCACACGCACTCCAGGCGAGTTCAACAGTATTCGCACAACACCCACGTGACCTGATTGCGCGGCCAAATGCAGCGGTGTGAAGCAGTACTGCGGGTGCAAAAACAAAGATTAGATCTTTCACATCTGGGATCTTGTCCGTACTGAATCAGGTGTTTGCGGACTTACGTCTGGCCGCGGTCCAGCTTTATCATTGTCCATCATTGCGGGAGATTCGCTTTTGATTGTCCCGGAGACTTTGAGAAGCATTTCTCGAACGACTTCAATTTGTCCATATTGAGCGGCAACGTGGAGTGCTGATAAGCCGGTCTGAAAAATAAATAAATAAATAAAGAATAAACAATCAATCAATCAATCAATCAATCATTCATTCTTTAAATTTCATGCTCGTAAATTCAGTTTTCTGAATGTTTCAAGCAAAGAAGCAAAATTCCTTCGCACTGAGGTAGAACAAACAAGTAACGATTAACCAAAATGAAGCAAAGGTGATTGAAGGCGGTTGGGCCTGATTAAGAATTATTGTAAGGACCAATTTACCTAATCCACTGAAGTTGACGGATGCTGACTGGCCGCACAATAAGTCGCCCTGGCCTAAACAAAACATAAGCTATACAAATTCGGCTAAATGAGGCCAACAAAAGCTATCGAGGTCGTAACTTCTAGTGAATCGTCAGGTAATTTCAAAAAAAAAAAGCAAGCAAGTCACATGACCGAAAAGGCGCGAAAAGAAAAAACAACACACAGGCAACCCAGCTGCTACAATTATCCTAACCTTAACACTTGCCATGCTCCAAGGTACTTTTCCCCGCAGAACCTCTAGCACGTCCACGTGACCATACTTAGCCGCAAGATGTAGAACTGTCATGCCGTCCTGAGATAAAAAAAACAAAGAGCCTCGTTTAAGGAATTTCTGCGTGACGTTTTGTCAAACTGCGCAAAAACACAGTCGTATACTACCAGTTTTAGCACCTAGAGTAAATCAGTTTGAAGTTAAAAAAAGGTGCCAGAAAAACCTCTATGAAGATCTGAAAACAACACCAAACTGTATTTAACGAACCGCTTCTTGAACATGTTTGCGGGCTTTTATGTGAACGGGGCATCAAGAGGCCGGAACACGTTATGCGCCCGAAGCAACGCTCCTGGAGGAAAGCTCCTTCGTGAGCACCAACAATTTCATGGGTGTAAGACCTAATCCGGATCAGAATTTCCACCCTTCGAAATGCTCCATGACATTAACTGGTTAAATGTTCAGGAGCAAGATCTGAGTGCAAATTATGTGTCAGTACTTGTCGTGCAAAATTTCCCTGAACTAAGCTCCGGGGGCAAATCCCGAGCCTTGGATTACAACTTTCGAGTAGTTTAAACTATTCAGTACCGCGATAAACGCGGAGTCCGCTACGACTTACCGCATCTTCGTCACTGGCTGAAGCACCATGTGAAATCAACACCTTCACAACTCCTTTATGACCACCGCAAGCAGCAAGTAACAGGGGCGTGGCGAATTTTCGCTGTGGAGTTAAAGACACAAAAGACAGTGTGAAACCAACTTCGGCCAGAACAGCAATCAATTCCAAACGTAGTTACTGTGGGAAGATAATGACGTTCCTTCAATATTACCTTGTTTCTTGCTGTTGTGATTCCGGAATGGTTGAATTTGAGAAGTTCTTTGATTACTGCCACACTGCCTTTCATGGCTGCGATATGAACACAAGTACTTCCTTCCTGCGGAAAGAAAAAAATTACGTAGGTAGTAACAGGAGCCCCATTAACCGCAGTCTCCATCTTTCATATTAATCCTCCGAGTCAATCCTGTCCCGTGCATTTTTAGTGTATTTGTAGAAGTATCTCCCACGGGGGTTTTTCGTAGGTGTTTAATACTGAATGGCCAATCATAAGAGAGCTATGGGTCGTCCATTCTTTAAATCACAGGTAGCCGCTCGAAGGGATTTCAATACGTCTCCGACAGAAACTGAGATAGTAAATTCAAGAGCCACCGCAGATATCACAGTTCTACAAAAAGGTGCGGGACAAGGTTGAGTCGGCAAGCGTACAATACGTACAATACGTGGATAATGGACCCAGTCTGGTAGAAACTAACGCAAGAAAGTACGATTTAGCAGATGCTCGATTTGGTTCCGCCAAAGTCGTGTTTCTGGTAAGTGTGGAGATGAAGCTAAATCAGGCAAATCACTGATAATTAATATAACAAACACGAAGAGTGTTTCATCAGATATTCAAACACCGCCGAGAAGCGAGTTTTTTAACCGAATTCGAGGTATTTGGATAGAGAATGAAACACTCCTGCGAGTGTTTTAAGTGTTTGATATTGCTTCTCAAAGGAATCAGTAGTTTAAGAGAAATTTCAGTTTAAGGTTGCCGACATTTTATGCTAATTAAGGTCACATATCCAAACTTCTTTCATGGTAGTGATTCGTTTGTTCTGGCCTTATAAATTATTAATGAGTTTAAGAAGTATTTTCTGAATGACACTATGAAAGAAAGCTGTCTGTGTTTATGGAGCACTTTTAAACTCAAGTGATTAGCGGCCATTTTGGTTTACTGTAGCAAGAGAAAGTGTTTGCAAACAAATGAAACCGCTCAATTCACGGAGGACTGGTTCCGTTCACAAATATAATTGCCCGCTCTATTTCAGTGCGGTTCATAGGAATTGTGACGTGTCCCAAATTACCTTGGGTCACCTGTGGTTAACGGCTTACCGCGTTCTGTTGCATCATAACGTCCGGCTTGTGGTCAAGAAACAGGGTCACCACTTGCGAATGGTCATTTTGAGCGGCGTAATGAAGAGGTGTTTGACCTTTCTGTCAAAAAAAAGCATCAGAGTTTTGATGGATTTCTGCGAAGCTGTTGTAGTATTTTGCAGTTTTAATTAACCTCGTTCCCAGGGTCTTCCATCTCCCCACCCCAGAGGGAACGAGGGGTTATAAGCCGTGATAAGCCTTTCAGGGGTGGGGACTGTCAAATGTGAAAATCAAGGCAATTCTCCAGCGTGGAACACATTAGCCGGTTCGAAGCTAGCATGGCATGCATGGATGCCTGTCCCTTCATGTCGGACCCCATTCAAATAGTCAATGAAATAACAGCTGCCGATGACATGACATCAAAACAAGCCGACAGTTGACAGAGGTTATTTGAAATCGCAAGCGAACATCGCCTAATTCAATCATCAAGGACCATCTACTACCGAACTTACATTGTCCACAGCGCATATGTCTGCTCTTAGCTCCAACAAATGTTCACAGACCTCCAAGCGTCCTTTCTCAGCCGCCAAATGAAGCGCGGTCTTCTTTTCCTGTGGAAACCATCACGCTTGTGTTAGCCTAGTAAAACATTCACACTGTGTGGTTGCGGTAATGTACCATGAACAGCGAACCAGTATACAGTGCATCTCCCCTTACCAGAGTCAACGCGTCCACACTGGCTTTGTAACTTGCCACCAGGAGACCAACGAGTTCTTTGTGTCCATTTTCCGCAGCCAGGTGAAGTGGTGTAAGACCGACCTGAAAAGGAGACGTTCTTCTCATCGACAAAAGTCGACATAAGTTACTGAAACCGTTTGGAATCTCCCGAGATTTACAACTCAGATTCGTTCTGTCTGTATCATTTGAGTTCAATCTTTGATTTTGCCAAATGTGCCACGAGCTAATGGACCTTGGAACTTCTGTCATGCAAGTTACATAACTGTATATGCAATGTTTACAAGTTGCGCACCTTGCTCTTAGCGTTCACATAGGCTTTGTGTTCCAGCAATTCTTCAGCGACTTCAAGATGGCCGCGTTCCGCGCTCACGTGTAGACCGGCGCGGCCGGACTAAGACCAAAAGAAAAAAAAAGTCCGACAAGGCAACAATCAGAACAGGAATGATTCCCACTTTTTGAACTAATTATGTACTGCAAAACATAAATATTTTGAAAAATGCAATAGTGAATACCTCATCGAATACGTCTACTCTGGCATGATACTTCAGCAGCGTGCGTACGATCTCCAAGTTTCCTTTGTGAGAAGCAATTAGTAGCGGGGATGAACCACCCTAAAGTAAAAGAAAAGAACTTCGAACTGTGTCTCCTCTAGGGTGGACCTCTGCGGTATTAGCGCCTGTTCTCCGCTTTAAAGACTAGACCACTCCAAACAGGAAAATTAACTGAAGAACAATGGACAATTCTTATTATAATACAATGGGCAATCTGTTAGTTATATTTACCCAATAGGAGGATTTTTGTAGACCTCATTATCTACATTTTGACAGCTGAAATTCACCCAACAGACGCAAAACATCATAAATTTCGATAAGCGATCTTTGATAAGAAAGCGATAAAAAAATCGCTTTCAAACGACCTATTTAAAGTCACTTAAAGTAACCAAATTTGACAGGTAAAAGAGTACTGCTTATGCTTACCGACGATCGTTTGTTGACCGTGAGCTGAAGCTTAGAGGGAGGAATGGACTCGAGTAAAGTAAGCAAGATGTCGTTGTTTCCTGAGCGTGCGCACTCGTGGATTGGAGTCTCCATGGACTATAATGAAAACAAAAAACGTCACCTTATGATAACTCGTATTTGACTGTCAAAGCAAATCTTATCGTGCTTTCACGAGAGGTTCCAAGGTTCAAGATTAAAAATGCAAAAATCACCACATTGGCAATAGATCGTTTTCACTCACATGGCCAGCGGCCACATTGATTTAATGAAACAAAAGCAAATATTTTCACAAAAATGGAGTTCAATTCCCCGAAGATTGTTTTGGGACACCATATGGCCGCCGTTTCTTTGTTTAGGTACACTAATATGGCCGCCGTTTCTTTGTTTAGGTACACTAATATGGCCGCCGTGACGTCATGTGAAAACGAGGAAGAAAATACAAAATAAATTTCAGCATGAAGACAGAGTTCACTCCCACATTTCACAAAGTTAGGTTGATGTTCTTGCGCGGTTTCAATCAATTTTTATCCTTCCAATAAGAAACGCCAAGCTGACTACCTAGAAAGACTGGTGCTTTGCCACAGCCTCCGTAGCGAAACAGGTGCAATAACGTCGCCTTCGTTCACGAAAGCAGAATATTGTTTATACCCGATTGATAAGAAGCTACCTCATTTTCGGTTTTGAAAGCTTATACTAAAAGAGCGCGACAGAGTCCCTTTAGCCGCAACTGTGACGTTCGTTCGTTCATTTTTTTGCTGGAGTCCTTCGTTTCCCAAAGAGGAGAAAAGCATAGCGTTTTCCTCTGACCAAAAAGAAGAATCGAGTGCTTCACCTGAAGTGTAACCGCTGTACAGTCAGCACCGTGTTCAAGGAGCAGTCTAAGAATGTCAACGTCAGCATTTCCTTTCACTTGAGACTTGCGTAATTGAGCTGCGTAGTGCAAAGGAGTCTCGCCTTTCTGCAATTGTCAAGACTTGTTACAAGGATTGATTAAGACAGTTGTACCAACTCATACCACCAGTGTGCGCGTGGTGTGGGATGGCCAATTGGGCCAACAGGCGCCCAGTGGGTTGAGAAAAGGGATGGGTCGGACGGGAAATGAATAGATCGTTTTCACCGTGACGTCATCAAATTCTAAAACCAAAATCGTGAGGTTTCTGAATTTTCATGTGCAACACCTTGAAGATAATCTCGAACTAAATCTTTTTACAAGTTTCCAGTGCCGTAGCATCTTTCGTGTTCAAAATACGGCATTTCAATTTCTGAATTCTCACGTTACGTGACAAGATGGCGGCTGTCTGGTTGGAAAAAAAGGCTCTCCTTATAATTTTCAACAATTTAAACGTTTCAAGTATTAGAAGATTGTGTTTATGCATATGTATACCAGCTCACGAGCGAGAAGAAAGCGTTTTCTTTGCAAAGTGAATTCCAGACGTTTTCGTTGATTTTCGGCGGCCATGTTTGTGTACAACATCTGTACACAAAGATGGCGGCGCCATATAAAGCTCTTATAAGTTGGGTGCGACGTTTCGGCAAACAACTAAAAAATATTGTACCACACAGACTTGAAACTTTGAGAAGTTGTTTATGTACTCGCCTTTGATAAAATTTAATTTTCCTGGTTTTTTCCTTGAACGGTTAAGAATTTATTTTTTTTGTGGCACGACAGTGAAAACGATCTATATGATACGCAAGGTGTCAACGCGGAAAGTCCATAACTTGGAAAACCAGTCTAAAACGAGTCTAACTAAAAGTTTGTCACGAAACCAAACTGAGTTTTAGACCGTGTGATATCACCCGTCTTTCCGAGGAGACATCCCGCGTGTAAATTCTACAAAATTTGAAGCCTCTTCATGAAAGTTTGTTTCGGCCCCATTGTCTTCTCCACTCGACACTTTGACGTGTCTGGGAAACTTTGCACCCAGGACTATACTGGAGTGAGATATTATCTTTAAAAAAAAGATAAACAAACAAAAAGCAATTACAAACAAAAGCTAAACCAAAAATTAAAACTGTGACAATAGCACTACTCACATCGGTTGGCATATTGATAACCAGTTTGGCGACAGGTTTGGATTTGACTCGAAACAGGACCTGTACAAGTTCATGAAGTTCGGCGTAATGGCCGGCCCGGATAGCGTGATGCAGTGCAGATTCACCATTCTACAAACAAAACAAAGAAGACAATGCATCCCGTTAATTGCCTGAGTCACCAAGATCTCCAAATCAACCATCAATAGTTTGGGGTAGTTCTCTGAATGTCAAAGTGACTTCACATTTTTGTTTCCTTTGATGATTACTAAGTTTTCTCCAAGACCGAGGGTACATGGCCAGCTCTCACTTTCTTGCGCTTAAAGGTTCTTGATGTATTGGGCGTTTTTAAACTAGATTATCCGGATTGTGCGTAAAGGAACTATCTTTGGAAGTGCCTCGTCCGAGACGCACTCAAGTAGAAAGTTCGTCCAGACGCACAATCTGTCTGTGCCCATACTGGATTAACTAAACACATGCAGAACAAATGTTTCCCCAAGTTCTTCTCTGACGGATTCAGCGTCTCATAGTAGTTCGTCCCGTCTTTAAACTAGACGGATAAAATGACAGAAGCATAATTCGTCTGGACGCATTACGCTTCTCTACTGCATATAAAAACGGCCATTGACCTTGATTTCTGACTCATTCTACCGGTTGCTCAGTACGCTTGTTCTGATTGGCTACAGTGTGTACCTGTACCTTTGATTTTGATTTGACAACAAGCCAGCAATTCAAAAGTAGTCACCAGGTTTACTCTGCTTAAGATTACCTTCGATCTCCTTGCAGTGTCGGCTTTCTCGTTAATCAGAAGCATCAATGTTTTTAAGTTCCCAAACCTCGCTGCTACGTGAACAGCCGTCTCACCATTCTACAGAGAACAAGAAAGTACTCTGTTGTGGAAAAACGGGCGCACTTTGAAAATTGTTCAATGCCTGTCTCGTGTGCATAAATATTAAAAGGTTCGGAGTTGTAGAGTAAACCTTACATCACTGGCCGCATTGACGTCCGCTCCGCTCTTAATCAACATCTCGGCGACCTTTTCTCCGTCTTTGATCCGTGCAGCGATGTGCAACGGCGTTTCTTCCGCCTGCAGAATAAAACACAAAGGAAGGTCTTGCTTTCATTTCTAATAAAAGGGGTGTAGTCGTGTCCCTGGGCATCAGCTACGTAGCTTGTCAAAAATTACAGGGGAGAAAGGTAGGGTAGGAATGGTATGTGTTACCTTGCCGCCTTTAAGCTGTACATTGGCGCCATACCCCAGCAAAATCTGCACGACTTGAGGCTTGCAATATTTCACGGCCACGTGCAGTGCTGTATATTGATCCTGAACAGAGGCACAGAAACATTGAACAATTAAGAAAACAATAACTATAAGGGTCTATTTCTTCAAGGACCGGTCAGCGAAGAGAAGCCGCCGGGAGGGAGGCAAGAGAGCAAGAAAGCAGGGTTTTTTTATGTTGCTTAAGTTACATCGTTCAATTACGAGTAAGAGTACGAGCAGAGAACAACTTCAACTCGCAGTGGAACTCGTACTCGATGTCGGCGCTAAAACTCCGTATTGTTTCTCACGCATTACGTATTAGTTCAGCCTATATGTACTCTCAACAATTTGCGCCGTTGGTGACTCACTTTCGTTTTGGTGTCCACCGAAGCTCCTTTCGAGAGCAGTGCTTTTACGACGCCCACGTGACCTTTTCTGGCGGCAGCGTGAAGACAAACCGCGCCGTCCTGAAGGAAACAAAAAGGAATAACAGTGTTACTTAAAAGCACCTCGTTGTAGGGGCACCTAAGCCCAGATGTGGCTAAAAATGAGTTGACACGAACACGATCATCTAGGAGTAATGCTGCTTTCCGTGGATTGGCTGATGGTCAGATGGGCCATGACGGGCGCTCTTGCCCTTAGCCAGGGAAGGATTCTCTATAATTTCAAGTACAGTAAAAAAGTACAGTGAAAAGAAACTGTGGATTAAGAACCTCCAGGCTGAAACTGATTGGACAAATTAAACCCCCGAAATATAATAATCCATTCAGCCTGAAAATAAATACAGGTTTTTATATGAAAAGTTGCTAAGCTCAAACACACATAATTATAATGTGCTTTACTGTTATGTACAGTTTGGTTGTTAATGTGCAATATATCAGTAATAAAATCCTTCCCGTTCTAAATTGTATTACAGAAACTTATTTGAGGGTTACTATGTTGACTGAAATACATTTCGAATTCGTGTACCGAACTATTAATAATTGTAACACAACATAAGTGTTTCAGGGCCGACCATACCCATTGTAAATAAGAACCTGTTAAGAACCTGCCCAGCCCGATCCCTCAGCAAACACATAATTTATAAGAACCAATTTACCCTGGTTTTTGAAAAAATGGCGGTTCCTTTTAGGCGGGTTCTTACTGTAAAGCGTTCACGAACTAAGAACAGCCGCACATCTGGTGACAACAAAATTATGGTTAAAGGTCATTAAGCGATGGCACAAATAAAGTCTTTGCTGTGAGGTCCGTAACGATTGCTATTAACTACTATGGCATATTTAATTCCACTGAAATATGACATGGTCATAACACTAAAAAGAGTTGTTTACCTTGTTTGGCATGTGGAGGGGCACGCCCTTTTTCAGGAACACAAGAGCGGTGTCGGGATGTCCCGCTTGTGAAGCAA
>BLFK01000271.1:794635-895622 GCA_014634185.1 Astreopora myriophthalma
GTCACCTCCAGTTACGAAGCTTCTTAAAGAGAGAACGACCACCCATAATACTTACGCCTCCCGTAAGTGTGGCGTCCGCCTTTTTGGAAAGAAGAAGCTTGACAATCCCATCTGACCCTGAGAAAGCGGCATAATGAAGAGCGGAACGTCCTTCCTGAAAAGGTAACATTCAAGAGTAGAGTAACTTCATTGCAAACATTCACCACTGACAGGGGGAGGGATAAGCTTCATTATTGATAGAACCCACAGTAGTAACCATAGTAACCATTATGCTTCAACTTACAACTTTACAACTTTATCAACTTTGTGACAGAGGAAGTTTTCATTTGTGACAGAGGAAATCCACCTTTGAGACGGTACTCCGGACGGTACTTCGGCTCAAAGGTACTCCGTTAAAAGAATGTAGCCAATTTATCTTGGAGCACCAGGACATTTCCCATACTGTAAGCCAGTCCCAGTTGAGACTGGACGAGAACCGGTAATCGCGCAAGAAAAGCTTCTGGCATCCAAGCTGTACTAGTCGTACTCTAAAAGCTCCCTGGTATACATTTTTCTGGACGCGATTTGCGGTCAGGTTCTCCAATGCTGCGCTCAGCTGATGCGACCTTTTCCACCTGTCATTTCTAAATCTCGATGTGTTGAAAATATGGACAGATTATATTCATTGAGGATAATGGAAATGTGAAATTACGGACGGAAAAGTGCTGCTAGGATCAGTTGGACTTCGGAGTTCATAATCTAACAGATTTATATCGAAAAATTTGAGCAGAGTCGATAAAACTTCACGCGGTCTTAACTTAACGCACACCAAAGTTGACGACAACAAAGCAGAGTCAATGCTTTTAAGACAGCGATAATTGTTGCACACAAATACAGTTTCATCTGTCGATTCTGGCCAAATGTTTAGGTAGAATTCTGCAAAAGCAAATCGTGCAGGAGTCGAGAAACGTACACACACAAGTGAAAGCGAGACCTCTGTGCGACGCACCGAGAAATAGCTCCGGCTTCGACAATTAAGAGTATATCAGGCTATCTCCTGTTCCTGGAATTTTGATCGAAGCTCTTTATTAACGAAACAAATTATGAGTGGACAAAATTTGGGTCGCGTTGAAGTACTCTAGAACAGAAGACTTTCGTGGCATAAAACTAAAAATTGAAATCTCGATACCTTTTAAATTTAATTTGCCAGAACGTAAAACAGCATGGTGGATGACAACAGGATAGTCACATTGGCCAAAGGAAATTGAACGGGTTTTACAATGAAAAGCGGTTTGACTACTAATGCACGGTCTTTGAGACTTACGATTGCACCTACATTGCCGTAAAATACAAACAATTTTGCGGTTGATATCTTTCATCAAATCTGATTGCGCGCACTTTGATGTCAGCAAAGATTTTTGTTCTAAATCGCAAATAAGTGGGAGTATCGACTTGCACAAATATGATAAAAAAAGTTATACTTCCGTTTGCAACGTTACTTTTAATTATGGTTTGAAGATTATTCAAAGTTCAAGGCGTCGTTACAGAGATTTCAAGCAAAGCATAGTGAATGCACACGGACGACTTTGTTCAGTTTGTGCCTTCATTTTGTGCCAGAACGAGGATTTTAACTGTCTGAGTTTTACGTTTCCGCCGTCCGTGATACAGGTTGTCATAACTAGGCATTCTCGGTCTTTTCTTTATTTCAACTTCAAGGCCGAGTTAACTTGTTACTGAGCACGGCAGACATCAAAAGCGCGAAGAGAATTGTAAACCTTTTAATATGAGGGAAACTTAAGAATTAATAATGAATACATATACCTCAATATTTTAAACACATCAGTTGAAAAATCATTTTACTGTATATTGACCATACGAATTCATGACTTGCAAACTAATGAAACTTTTGCTTCGGAAATTTTGATTTTAAACAACAAACAGGTGTAAAGATAACATTACCGGGATAAATTTAAATAGCAAAATAGTTCGGCAAAAAAGAAAGAAAAAACCGACCTACTTTGGTCGCAGAAAAATAAAAATAAAAGGTATTAATTTTGAAGATTATTTTACTTAGTTTCAGTAGGTTCTAGTTAATAAAAAGAAAATGAAGGCCGTTTGGCAAACAAATCATAAATGGGGTTTTATCCATTGATTAGCAACTTGATTTTTCACATCCAGTTGACAAACACGGTTGAGCATCTTTAACTATTCGTGTAAGTTAAGTCTGTGTTTATAATTTATTAAGGTGGAGATACTTCTTGGAGCCATGCTCGTTCAAAGGCTAGCTTGAAAACCAATACACTCTTTTTTACATATAAGAACGTCTAATTTTGGAGCTGAGGCTGAACGTCCTTATTTCTTTTTTCGATTTGAGCCTGAAAATGTTCTTATTATGTTCTTAAAGTTACATGACTTCGATGCTGTGGAAGTTATTTTGGAAAGGTCTTAAATAAGAACTGCTCAACTGCTCAAATAAGAACTGCTTTACATTTACTTTGTCTTTATTTACACTACAAACGAGCAAAATAAGAACGTTCTTAACTCACTCTCAGCCTGAGGTACGTTCTTAGTATGTTCGTAAAATTTTGATCAATCTCAGCCTCAAGTGTCTTACAAAAAAGGTTCTTATGAAAAAAAAAAAGTGTAGCATAAAGCTGATAATCTAAAGAGTTGGAAAGAGGCCAAGACAAAGTTATACCACAATTTAGCAAAGTAATCGTCAACGGAAAAAAAACTCATAGGATAAAGTAAAAAGAACGGCAAAATGAGGTCTTAAAATTCTGCGATCTTAAGTTACAAGGTTTTATTTGAAGTTTCCAGACAAAGGACATCAATGATGACGAATGTAAAAAAAAATCAATACCTGTTGTAATTCGAAACAAATTTAAAAGCCGGAATTACGAATTACAAAAACGTCCATGTAATAACAAAGTCAGTCGAACGAGTTACACCGAACGTAAACGACTTTGTCAGGCAAATGGTCTAAAGCAAATAAAATGTAATGTTTTTAAAAAAAAAAGAGATTTCCAAGAACATTTCATGGCAAATTCTACACTTGTTCAGAGTGTTTGTTTATTTTCTCCATGCTTACAAAAGCGCTACCAAAAGTACTTGCAAGTAAAAAGATGATATCCATAAGATGAAGTGAGTTGAAACTTATCGCGGACCTAATTGACTTCAAGGAGACTACTCGAGATAGAGACAGATTTAGGAGAACGCGCGCATGCAAGCCTCTGCGGTTTCTAAAAGGTTAGCAATCGAGTTTCGGAAAAGCAGCTGTTTCCATAAACAGCAGTGTCACACAGTCGGAGGGTTTTCTGTGAAACTAAAAAACTCTAAATTCCATTCCTTTTGACAAGTTCACGAACAAAAGAAACCCGAAAAGAAAGAAAATTTTGCCAGCTCACAGCAAATAAATAAGCGCTAAAAATATCATATTTCACATTTCAAAGTTAACAACGGAAGAGACCAAACTGTGAAAATTATAAATCACAACATTAAAAATTAACACAACGCTAAAGAACATTTGAAGCTGATATTTGGAATCAAGGTCAGGTTGAAAATTGCACCATTTTGAGGATTAACGCGCAAGAAGCTACAGGAACTTTCAATTTCAGTAATTGTAGCTGTCCGGCATCTTGGAACAAAAAGCGTGGGTTATGTTTTAGGTTGCGAGACATCAAATTCTGAGTTCTTTGACAAAGGGCCAGCTGTGTTGACGCATCAAATCCAAATTCGAAGTTTCAATCCGCAAGAATATCGTAAAACAAAGGCAAGGAGCAAACATAAAGCGGCATAGTCATTATTTATGACATTCGAGGCACAAAAAACGAGGAGTTGCTGCAACTTAAAAGGACCTCGTCATTTTTAACAGCAAATCGAAAAAATTCCGGTTGCGATTAATACCAAGTGCTTTTCGTGCAAATTTCGCCGAAACTACTGGAATTCCAAACAAAAACCTCCAAACCTCTAATGCCATTTTTCATTTGGCAGGTTTTGTCATATTAATTTGAAAGTGTATAACAAAAAGCAAACATAGAAGGGCAAAACCCGAACAAATATACATAATTTTCAAAAAATCTTCCGATGTTAAATCCACAAACACACAAAAAGCAAACTTGATGAACGAAGTAGACCTCGAATAATTTGTCTAAAATTTCAAGTAATTAGAGTATGGGTTAGAAACGTCAACCTGAGCGCAAATGATATGATGGCCAAGCTGACAAAACGACAGACCTATTGGTGGCGGTGTCGTATAATTAAAACGTGGATCCCATATGGCAAAAAAACACGCTAAATTGCCCGCGGTAAACTAATGATGGTGCAAGATACTTGCCTTGTCGCGATCTGTAGCCACAGCTCCGAGTTCAAGTAGTTTTTCGACAATGTTATGTTTGTTGTCACGGGCAGCGAGCATCAACGGCGTTAGCCCGTTGTCCTGTAAGATAAGAAATGAATAAACGGGATAAGCGTTGTACACGTTAAAACCGGGACTAAACAAGAATCTGAAAAGTTCACTGATCTACGACTATAGCGAAAGAGCGAAGTTAGAAGCAGCACCTTCGAGTTCGTAGAGGCCATGTTATAGGATAAGAAGGCAAAATTAAATGGCCTCTCACTACAGTAGATCGTAATATGAATTGAATGTTGAACAATCAAGAGACAGCACAGTTGGCGCGAAGCTTTTCACAATATGAATCAATTATGGGCATGATTCGGATTCTCCGTTTGGCATACAGTTGGCCAAGTCTTGCGCCTGCCAGTTAACGAGAATAAAAAGCCATCTGC
Organism: Astreopora myriophthalma; assembly: GCA_014634185.1. Classification (NCBI taxonomy): domain Eukaryota; kingdom Metazoa; phylum Cnidaria; class Anthozoa; order Scleractinia; family Acroporidae; genus Astreopora; species Astreopora myriophthalma. The sequence goes on from BLFK01000271.1 coordinate 799,403, forward strand.
TCTCGAAGGCGATGCCACGGCTAAAAACGGAAAAAAAGTTTCAAAATGTGGTTTTAGTGCCTGGTTTTATTTCTTACCAGCAAAACTGTATTTATTTCTCCTTTTCGAAACACTTCCGCCACACAATAGTTTAAAATTCTTAACTTAAAAAGGAAGAATTGTTAAATGGAGCCGGCTGTAGCACTCAAACTAAGAAAGCTATTAAGGAATGGGTATTCTATGGAAGCAATGAAAATGCTATTTCAATCATTCAACATGACTAGATGCGCGTATATGAAAATGTTCTAAGATCCACAACCATTGCACTATTAAATGCCATGAAACCTCATTTCTCGGGACGCTGAGATATTTAACATTTTAAAGGGGAAATTATATTTATGTTCGCATAAATCCAGCGTTTAAAAAGTAGATGCCCGAGATATTAACGGTCAAAATAGCCAAACTTAAGATAATTAAAACTTCCCTGATAGAAAAAGGAAGTTATAACCTCCGTCGACTGTATGACTTGCCAGTGAGATAAATTTTGGGCCCGAGACGATCAGTGTGACAACGCTTAGCCGGCTGAAACAAGCTTTGGCAACTGCGAAGTAGCGCAGATATCAAAGCGAAAAAGCAATGCTTCAAAATTTTCAATTAAAGAGAGATTCGGCTTCATTTCCAAGTGAGTGCGTGGCACTGAACTGACTAATCTTGCGCGCGTTTTTGACGTTAATACGAGAACGACCATATCATTATTACTTCGATCTCTGTAGATGAAATTTCCATGTTGTTTCTTCCAAGGCTGTTCAGATGTTGGTCCACCGCAGACCAATCTCCTTTCACGGACAGCGCCAAAATGCGGTTTACAATTTCCCATTTTAAGACCGATGGATGTGTCTTGGTATCATATAACAGTTTAGATCCTCTACGAAATTGTGACGCGGAAAATGTCGGCGCGTCTGACCCCGGGCTGGGAGGACGCAAAGATGGCCTTCGCGGGGTTGAAGTGTTCGAATCCAGTCCACCATTCGACATTGTAGAGACGTAGCAAAACCTACAACCTCCCTTAATTCCGACCTCCGAGCAGGAGGGATTTTTACACAACCTTAGAGTTTCACTTTCAAATGAAGTCTTCAGTACAAGAACTTCTCTCCTCTATATCTGGTAATTACTTCAAAGACATCTCTCCTTAGGGAGCCATTATTTCACTGAGGTCACATAAAGCTCAACATTTTATGACCAGGGTGATAATTCTCTCTCAAAAACCGTTTACAGATTCCAAAAACAAAAGTCTCAACGCGCACGCGCGTTGTCAGCAACGGTTCTTTGAATTGGGCCTCGACCAAATCCAAGGTTGAATCAGACACATTTCAGCTCGCGCGAAGGTAACTAGGAGGAAAAAACACTAATGTATCAATTAAAATCAAGAAAAAATGGACTTCTATACTGCGCTTATTCAGAAAGCTTGCCTTTTGCCAGGGTAATTATTTTGTAGAAGTCGTTCTTTGTTAGTATTTAATACAAAATTAAACAGTGTATTTGTTTGTACTCTTCGCACGTTTCCGATGCATTTGCATGAAAAAAGGATACCCCAGCCTTATAGACATTTCCGATCCTTGTGAATATGTCATGGTTTGTTCATCTAAGAGATAAGACTGCGTTCTCCACGTTCATTGTGTTCCACTCTCGGCAAAACAGGTGCGCAAATCTCAGAGGTGACATGAATGAGGCGGCTAGTACTGTAATAGGCAGTTACGATTTATTCACGATGATGTCGAAAGAAAAAACGTCGTATTAAAATGAAGTTCGTAAACATTTGAAAACGCACCGTTTTTCCTTCGATTTGGGCTACTTGATATTTCCGCTCGTCGAAAACAGTCTCCAGAGTGGAGACTAGAATTTCCCACGAAACGACGGCTAAACGGTTTAGTGTGGGGGAGGGACGGCTAAAACGGCGCTTTTCGAAAACGCTGACGTTAATTGGGAAGAAATGGGCATAAGCTTAAAGTACCATGCTTAAGCAGTATGCGCATGCTCATCGATGCATTTAGCGTTTACAAATAACGAGTGTGAGACGTCGATGGAACGGCGCGATAACACCGTTTTCAAATTTATCCTGTAAGAGTGCGAACGAAGAGCATTTAATCCTTCTTTGGGGCAAGAACACCGCTTTGAAAATTATGCAGATTTGTTGCGATGGACTCAAGCCGATCGGCCGTGTAGATCGCTCTCTCGGGTAACGGAACACTCACAGTACAAGTAATGCCACCATTCAACCGAAAGATATCCATGGACGCAAGGACTTTGGAACCATTGATTCGGTTCAGTAGGCATACAGAACACCAGTTAAGGTAAGTCATACTTGTGGAAAGACCTGTTCATTTGATCGGAATGGAATTCAATTTAGTCTATCCCTAAGACAGCGAATTACAACCACAGGAAATTGAGTACTGCCAAGTAGCTTTTATGATTGCTAACCCTTCGGAACTTCATCCGCTAAGCCAGAACCATCTTGCACAGCATACCAAACAGAACCACAGGAAACTACTCAGCAGCTTTCATTTGAATGGTGACTGTTTAGGATTTGACCCACTGACTCAAAAGTTAGAACCAAACAGCAGCAAAGCAAAATACTGTTCAGTAGCTTTTATCTGGATGGTCACACATCGAGATTTCATCCAGAACATTAAACCGGTTAGAACTTTCTTTTACATAATAAACAGCACCGCAGCAAAGTACTTCTCAATAGCTTTCATTTGAATGGTCACACTCAAGGATTTCATCCACAAAGTCAGAAGTTACAACCACCTTGCACAGCTTAATAAACAGCATAACGAGAAAGTACTGCTCATTATTATGTCTCAGATAGTACGTGCGCTATGATTGGCCAATTTTAGCGGGCCGTATTCTATAGTACGGCCCGCTAAATTTGGGGTCTTTCTGCATGTACCGGAAAGCATTGTATTTTGTTCATATAGTATTAGTCTTCGTATGGGGTTGTTCTGTTCTATCTTCTGTTTCTTTTGTTTTACGTTACCCGTGCTCCGGTACCTGCAGAAAGAACCTAAATTTCAGTGTGCTTTCTCGTTTGCCAAGAGATACAACAAACATCTCAAACTAACCTCGTTTTCTCCGGCCGTATTTTAAGTTACAGCTCCTTGTTTGTTCCAGTTCAATTCACAGCTGGAGAAAACAAGGAGCTGTAATTTACAGTATGGCCCTCAAACTCGGTTAGTAAGAGGTATGTAGCTTTCAATTTAATTGCAAAACTTCAGGATAGTATCCACAGACTCCGACAAAGTTAAAGCCAAATTGCACAAACACAAACCCCGAGAAAGAACTGCTTGTATCGCCATATGCAAGAAAAAAGGGTAAGGCAGCAATGCGCAATTTTATAGTGGGTTTGTTCGAATGCTCATAGTCACAAGTTTAGCTTCATATCACGATAGCCAATCCTTTATCATGGATCCCAAATTTGCTCCTCCCAAACCTTACGTGCTATACTCTGACAAGTGCTTCGTATACCTCATTTAGAAGGGTAGTTCTTATTAGGAAGCTTAGCCAACGACGACAATGGCTCCGCATGCTCTGCACGTGCGTTTTACATTTTGGTACACTTCTTTGCCGTTCTCGGCTAAACGACGTCAAATGACTTCACCCGACTCGACAAATCGTGGACAAATCGTAAATAGCTGCTATTCAGTTGTAAATAAACAAAGTTGTAGGTTGGAAAAATGACTAAATTTGAAATTGCTAGTGGAACGTGAGTGAATGTCGATTAATTTTTCATTCTTTGCCTTAACTTTAACGGGGTTCATGCCAATTTTGCTCCCGGACAGTTGGCAATTAGCGACCTTTAGACTGGAGTACGAGATCGAGTACGAGTTTTCCCTACTGAACACGCGCATTAATTTTTTCCAAGTGGGCGTGCTCAGAACGGAAAATCTAAAGGTCCCTAGTTGTTTTGAGCAGCCAAAACACAAAATTAAATGCCACAAATGAATGACAGTTGCTTCCGTTTAGCGAAATCAATCATGATTTGAAATTGAAATTTTCTCAATTTTGAGTTCGCGGTGTCTTTTTTTGGTCTCTCCCCCGCCCCCGCCCCCGCCCCTATGACAGTGGTCGCAGATGGTTGTCTTTAGCATCTTATTACCAGCGAGTAACAAAGGGGCGTATTTCATGGTATGGGCGAGAAAAATCCTAGCAGAGGGCCAATCGTCCGAAAAGCCACACGTTTACTATATTCAGTTTACTTGCAAAAGGTTGTACCTGGTCCTGTCTTGCGCTAGGATCTTCCGAGCAACAGGCTCTTACTACTCAGTTGAGAGATGACTACTTGAGAGACACCATGCAAAATACTGTTCCGCCGTGAAGATCCTATTACACATGCTAGAGGCAAAAACTGAATTAACCCCCTAATCCTTGCCATATTTAAGCCACTTTTAGGGATCTACCTTGTGCCGGGATCTTACTTCCTCCACGTAAACAGCGCCATAGAAAGTTGTTATTGACTGCTTAATTTTCCGCGATTTTCGCTAGTGAAACGATCCACAGTTAATCGAACGCACTTGAGAAGCATGCTTACGAATATCATGTTACATTTCGTCGAACCTGCGTGCAAATTTTGACCGTCTTTTCCCTTGAACATGAACTTGCTTTTAGATGATCAGGGAGACGTGAGAATTGACTTTTCCAACAAAAAAACAAAAAAGCAAAACATATCACTTTTTAATCGATCTTTCGAATTCCACTCGTTTTTCAATCCTACTCGCTCCATGTAGCCCTTCTTCACCAAAGAGAACACACTAGATCTCGAAGGAATGATCCTCACACTTTCTGGACCATTTAAGCGATTGTCTCATATATGCACTTGAAAAATTCAAGTGACTTCAACAGGATTCGAACACATTCTAAACCGCACTTTACAATCATTTCTTTCATTCATAATTCCTTTCACGGGAAAACACGCATGAGCCCAACAAATTGACCTGCTCTCAACTGTGTGGCTTCACAGCTCAGATGGTAAGAGCACTGCACCGGCATCGCAGAGCTCGTGGGTTCGAATCCTGTTGAAGTCACTTGAATTTTTCAAGTGCATATATGAGACAATTGCTTAAATGGTCCAGAAAGTGTGAGGATCATTCCTTCAATTCATTTCTAAACCGCACTTCACAGTCATTTCTTTCACACTAGATCTCGTTGCACTAAGTAGTATTGGTGTTACGAACTCTTCATTTAACGTTCATAGCGGTGATAATGTTTTCAAGCCAATCAAAGTTAAATTGGAAAAAAAAAAGGCCGCATTACTCCTATTTTAATGTATCCTGTATGCCGCATGGAAAATCGGAAGAAACAAAGGCCTGTGAAGAAATTATCAGTTGTTAATGAGGCGGTACAAACCATCACTGAAAACCTTCGAACTGCTGAATTCAAATTATTTTTGGGCAAAGGGGACATTCGAAAATAAAAGACAAAAGCTTAAACTCAGCCTCGAACGGAAATTTTCGCATGATTAATAAGCCTATCCATTCGCAAACAAAGACAACATTCTAAGGTAAAAGTGAGTTTTAAAGTTTCTACGGAAAAATTTGCGAAAGAGAACTAGCTCAAAAGGTTTTTATCACAAGTCAATAATAAGCGAAAAAGCCCACACACCACATATAAACAGATGTAAACATGTATACTTTGTCAAAAGACATAAAATAGAATAGATACCATGAACATCAACAAACAAATTAAGACTTACTTCATTGCATAACAACGATAACTCGTTCAGGTATTCCGAATCACTCAGCCATCCGCCAAAAGATCGACCGCGACTTTTCGGCCGAACATAGTCGTCCATTTTGGACAACGCTCCGTTAACGAATTCAGCCTTGCGTGGCAAACGATGGATGCCTCGACATAGAAGTCTCACGAGCTATTGGACCATTGATCCAGCTTGCTTTCTTTTCTTCATCATACCTCAAGCGAATTAGCTTTCTGGAGGAAACTAGCATTTTGGGCGCGTAATATAACTAACTGTGGACTACCAGGTGTGTTCGGACAGGCCTCTTGAACGTTTGACAAATTGTTTGTCAATTAGATGACGTGTTCTCATTATTTTTACGACGAATTAATGAAGACCCCTTAAAAGCAACAACGTAATAAACGTCGTAAAATAATCTTGAAATAACCTCCTATTGACAACTCAGTGTCGTTTTACCACAGTAAGTCCAATATCGAGAAGATTAAATGAAAACTGATCCTAGTGGAATAAAAGGGAAATTTTTCGGGGTTGTTTCTCTACGCGGAAAAAAAGCATACAAACTTACAATTACGAAGATTCATTTGACGCAACTTCAGCAGTGCAGGCAACGGTTAATGAAAAGAGGGTTTTAAAGTTTCTACGGAAAACAATTACAATTGTTAATAGCATCGGTGAATAGGCGTTAATAATGAATAAAAGTAATGCAAAATAGCAGAATGTAATTCATAGACAATAAACATGAAAAGTAAAATTGACGAAGGATGACAGAAAAAATCTTTGCATAAACTTTTTTCATCGGTAATTTCAAAAAAGGTTGTGGAAAGAGTATTAAGGCATAAATTGTCCATACAAATACGCACAATGGAGTATGTGCAGATGACGTCACGGCGGCCATATTGGGGGAGAAAAACAAAGAGCAACCTTGTTGGATAAGTAAATTAGTCTTCTAGGAGAAGACCTATTCAACGATACCGCGGCCAGTTCTGAAAGACACGTAGGGGCAATATTGCCCATGCGCATTCCATAATTTGCTATCACTGAAACAGCAGAATTCAAAGTGGACGCAATATTGGTAAATATGAGAGTATTTTAAAATCTATTTTTACGCAAAATCTTTCAAGATTTGTCCTTGTAATTGGCAACAGCCAATTACAAGGACCTGGGAAGACTGGGAAGGAGTATGCTACGCGAGATGCGTTCTAGGATAACGTCATGGCGGAAAGCGAAAGCGAATCTGACTTGGAAGATCACAGTCCAAACGTTACTCAAGAAAGGAAAACATTCCGGGTGCAAAACCTCCCGGGGCCGGGGGTTTCATCAAGAAAGGCATATAAAATCCTCGGGGGACACTCGCATATGAAAGGGGCGGGGATGCTCGTCGTCTCGCTTAGGGGTGTCGGTAAATTTCGGATTTTGATCTCACGCGCAGAAAAGATAAAAAAATTATTTTTAATATGTATATTTTTAATTCCTTTTATTAACTCGATTCATATAACCAAGTTACAGTTCTTTTTAACATTTTCAAGTTTGCTATTCCACCAAGAGCCAAAGACGCAATGAGCGAATATGATGAACTGAAGTTTTATGACGATGTTTTTAAAAAATGCTTATGGGTAAAAGTATTCGATGATAATGCCTTTGAAATCATTAAAAGTCATTGCATTTTTCAGTTGTCTGTGTTTTAACATGGTCTCTTTTAGGGGTAAAAAAGAAAAAGCTTGGGCCACGCCCAGATCGGTCTCCTTTTGGGGTTTAATTCAAAATTTCCGACGAGCATCCCCGCCCATTTTAATGTGCGAGCCCCCCCCGGACAAAATCTATGTTTTATGTAACCTTTACGCAAATAGACTCCTAATATGGCTTTGATCCGTTTTCGAATAGTTTTGCGATGACAAGACGGAAAGCACAGCTAATAGCATGTCGGATGCCGCGCGCCCTATTGATTAGTGCGACAAATTCCGAAAAGTTCCGAACGCAAATCGTCCCCATGTGATTAAACCTGAATTTGCATGTTCAGAGGTCCGTACTAAAATCGCTCACGCTTTCATTTGTATCAAAGTGGAGGGGGTGGAGGTGACGTACTTTAAGTGGAAGGTAAAATATGTATTGTCTTCATACCGCAACGAAAGATGTATTTCACAATAGGCTATCAACTATTTGAGAGGGAAAGACAAAACTGTCGTGATTCGCAAAGTTATGAGAAGTTGATGGAGAAATAGCTGTTAAGGAATAGGGATAGACTAAGCCGTCGTTATAATGAAAAGTTGATTGACTTCACTCCTTCACAACGAAATACAATACTATTTAAAATGTTTCCGACTCTGCTGACCTGTTACAGTGGCGACATGACCGGCTTTCGTGTGTTATGTTGCGATAGATTCCACCTTTGGTTGCCTGGATTGTGTTTGTCATGACGGGATTTTGTTTTACCGTGCTATGTTGAAGTTCAATTTAATACCACACACGATCAATACGAAAGATTACACAAAAAGACAAACTCGCTGTGCCAACGCAGTAACGCAATTCATAGATCTGATATTTATGATAAGTCCTCACAGTTGTGGTTGACAACAAACTGTTTTCAAAGTCCAAAAAAAAATATGCGAACGACACAAAGAAACGAGATGTAATTAGATGGGTTAATGCGGCTTAAATTTCTAACACGGAGCAAGTTTTGTTTAGACGTTATCTACACCAAGTTTTACAGGCACTTCAGAGGTTTAGGCTCTTTTAAGTATCTATCAGTGCCGAATTTTAAGGCCATCGCCAAGAGTCACATTCAAATGATTTGGTTATCATCCTTATGCGCAAAAAAAATACTCTCCGCTTACCGTTTCTTCATCCGTTAGAGTGCAAAGGTGCGCAGAGCCGTCAGGTTCCATAAACAACGCCACGTTCTTCTGGTTTTTAGCCAAATCATTCAACTTCCTCCCAGCAACAACTGCGTTGCTGATTGTTCGAAACTTTTGTGACATATTTCACAGAATGTTAACTGCTATCGATCTCCGAATCTGTCACCAAATGCACGCGTGAAGTTGGATGCAAATAAGCGGCCCGCTGTGTCCGAGTCGAGATTTGCGACTCCTATACTTCTCAATTCCGTTCACCATGTAGCGTTTTCGGGCCCTAGCTCCATATGGACAATGTGTGCAAATTGAAAGCCAGGCGTTATAATAATGTAAAAAAATTGATCGATACCGCGCTTGACATAACAAACTCAGTGTTATTCATCCGCTGAAGATTCTATTTTCAGCGAGGGTTGATTTTCAATTAATTGCCACAGTCGCTCTTCCTGTATAAGGAACACCGCTGCCGACATTACAAACAATAGAAGAGTCAATTTACAAAAGGCCGTCTCCGGTTTCTACAATTTTTTGAGCTCACGAAGGACAAAACTGACAAGAGAGTTATGCAATACGACATGCAAGCAAATCGCTTTACAATGGAGTTGAAAGAGAAGATTAAAATACACCCAATCTACCTTTGTCTCAAATTGGCTTACGTTTATAGAATTACCGGCAGAAAATATACGATTCAAGTGCAGTAATTTTCAATCTTGTTCAATCTCACAAGTAGTGTGTGTTTATAACTGACAGGCCTATCAATTTCACATTTCAGCTGGGATTAAATAAATACAAGTCCCTTTTTTCCACACTTATTGGAGTTTGTTCAATAAAAAAAATAATCAGAACATTGATCGTGAAAGTAAAAGTTTGACTTCGTCAAAATTTGCAATTAATTCCGGTGTCAAGAAGTTAACTAGTTTTTTAATTTTTGTTCGGAATTATTTGTATCTTCTAGCCATTTCAAATGAATGGATCGATGAAGTTAAGGCCACGACTACGCATGGCCAGAGGGGGGGGGGGAAGAAGATCAGGCTCAGCCTCGCGTAACTGAGATAAACTGGTCTTAAACAGTTCAAACAACCCCCTAAACTAGTTTTGTACACTGTTACTATTAATTGCTATTAACTGCAAGCATGGGGAGCTTTTTTTTGTTTGGGTTATCGAAAGTAATCAGTCTCGATTGCTTCGCGCTTAGCGATTGGCTGACCAACAAATCTTCCGCGCCATTGTCTCAACCAATCACAAGCAAAAAGGAATTCAAACGTGACTTGCCGCACGCTTTTTTCCGGGCATAGCGACGGCTCAATGCACTACTTTCGAGTTCTGATTGGTTCAAGTCTCAGTGCCTGGTCTGATTGGCCAGAGTAATTTGGCTTCCTCACACTGACTTTAAAACTGCTCTCTCGGGGCATATTTGAAAACGTGCAATTCGTTAATACAACATAATACACTTACAATACCAAGAAGAGCCTTGAAAGATTCAGTGGTTACAGCAACGCTGCCAGATCTCCACTCACGCTTGAGCTCCGAGTAAAACGAATCCTCTCTCCTCTCTTCCATGATACTGAGCCTTCGTGGACGCATAAGCGCTGTTTCATGTCAAGGAGAAACGCAATTACTAGTTACTACTTTCCCAAGGGGGGGGGGGAGGGGGGGAAGGTGTCTTTCCGGCGCACTTGTACGCGAAGTGGAAAAAAAATTCCCTACGCCCCCTCCCTTTCCCACGGTAACTCATACTTGTCTTTAACTCGTGCAACTCCTCCTCTCCACCACTGGGACAACAGATTTTTTTTTTAAAATAGATCCTCCTATTTTCTCAGAGGTGAAGCCCAGAGTTTTAATCCTAGCTTGTGCATTTTTTAGCAAGGCACACAAAAGACCTCACAGACCAATACGACTTTCAGTGTAACTACTAAAAATATCACTTCAAGATGAGTTGTTTTAAGATTTGAAGTAACACGTTCTTGGTAAGGCCCGAAAATTAAGCGGCGGTATTCCATTCCTTCGCTGTGAGAGATTCAAGAAGTTTAGTCTGGAATAAGATATAGAAATCAGAGGGTTTTCATGTAAATCATGGTATCATTGAACAGATCACTACATGAAGAATTCAGCCTGGAATTGGATAAGGTTTATCACGTAAATTGATACCTTGTAGTGATTCAAATAAGCGCGCGTCACCACAGACCTTCGTTTGAGCGACTAAAGGGATCATAGTTGCAAGCGGTTTATACATCAACAGAGGGTGCTTTCGATTGGGAAATCCGGATTTAGGTCTTAAAATCCGGATCTTGGGATTTCCAATCGAACACAAAATCCGAAAACGGATTTCGCGACGGATTTTGTTAATTGAAATCCATGTCAGGGAAGGATTTCAATTAATGAAATCCGCGGTTCGATTGGAAATCCGAAGATCCGGATTTTAAGATCTAGATCCGGATTTTAAGATCTAAATCCGGATTTCCCAATCGAAAGCACCCAGAGTGAGCTTAGATAGTATCACTGGAATCCCGGCATCACGAGGTTGAATGCGACGCTTTCGTTGATTGGCGCCAGCCGTGGAGATTAAGAGTTTCAGGCGATCTGAAAATATATTTTTGCTCAAAGGGTTTTACAGCGTTCGTCCAAATGCTCGAGTTTGGTTGGAGCTAGATTTTTGTTGTCTTTCGCCACCGACTCAGGAGCGCAGCTTCCATACAAACCTTGAAACTCCTAATAAAAGTTGAATTTCAATCATAACTGAAGTATAAAACCAAATGCTGCCGAGGTCACTCTTTGGGTTCAAGTAACTACTTCACTGAAGTTTCAAATGACTTTCGAAAGTAATTACGCGATTGCGATTGCCATACGCTTAGTGATTGGCTTAAAAATCTCGCCAGTTTTTCAGCTAACGAGAAGCAAAAGCAAAATCAATTGCGACTTGCAAGTGCGCATTTTCCCGCGCTTTGAACAGGTTACATGTAACTGCTAGGCTCATTGCGCTGTTTGCATTACTTGTCATTGGTTAGGATAATTACTCTTGTTTTGGTTTTATGACAGTCAATCGAAAAGCGCTCTATTGGAAGTTTCAGTCCAGCTGAAAGTAGGGTTAGGCAATGGGTTTCTAGGCTAACGACAAGTGTTTTCCTTTTCAAAGCACCGTGACTAGACAGTTTACAAGATATGAAAGAGCCTTGAACTACAACATCATTATTCGTGAACGTTGTCGGTTTGTTCTTGCACAAAATGGCGGTCTTTACTAGATGGCGGTCTTTCGGGGGCGTTCGAACCCTCAATCGAATCTTTGTATTTCTCCGCCAAATCCCTTTATCACGTTGATCCCTTCCCTTTTCCGGCTTTGTTTAGAACAAGAATGCAGGAATGTGTTGGAATGGCACGCGATCGGATATGCCATAATTGGGCACACGAAGTACTTATAACCAGGCAGGTAACAGACACCGAAGAAGTGCTCGACTGCTGGCAGTCCCTTCAGAGTTAGCCTGCAGAGCAGGCGTTTCTTGGTGTACGTGCACTAAGAATTGTACGCGCAGAAAGCAGAGAATTGGAAGCATTTTTAAACTTGTCGCCCTCTCCCTTGGAGTATTTTTGGCTCGCCCCAGCCCTCGGTCAGTTTTCATTATCCAACATGGCATCCAAGGATTATTCATAAATGGTCATCGCTTGACCACGGGCCGCCCGCTTCAGTCACGCAAAAAGAGCAGACCGGCTGAGACGAGAATGGTCTGCTTGGCTGTTCTGTTGTTTCCGTGACTGACTCAGTCACGCAAGCGGCGGGAGGCTCGACTGACTCTGAAGGGACTGCCACTGAGCAGTCTAACGAAGCTCAATTAGTCGAAATCAATCAAGTTTCACGATCCAGGTGATAAACATCAAAGGATTATCTCCTCGGCTGGGACAAAGAAAAACCCTTCACTTGAAATTGTAGATTGCAAACTTCTAGTCGCAGCTAAAAGAGGGCCAGCAGCAGCCTCGTGCCTTTGAGAAACGATATCAGTAGATTTTGCATGGCTTTAAAACTAAAACTAAACTGAAAGGAAATCTGGCTAAAGAATGCCCACAACATAAGTCGCTCAAAAATCACTTCAAAGCTCCGCTCGCTAGTCGACATTCGACGACATTCAGTGGCGGATTCCCTTGGTCAAGTCTGGTTAAATCCTATTGGTTGTCATGGTATTTAACCCGGATTAGTGTTAACCTTGCTTCGAACAACTCGGCCCTGGTCCTCCTCTGACATTTTGATCCGAGGATGAACTGTGACTCTGGCAGTTTTAAAACAGAAAAAAGCTCATCTGTCGCTCATATCCTTCTCTCAGTTTTACTTAGTCAGAATACACCGGCGTTTTTCAAGGACCTCGAAAGATTAATACTTCAAGGTTATGTCAGATTGTCAGTGTTCCTAAATCACCAAACCATCTTGCAGCTTTTACCTTACATCCTGCTGTCATTACCTCTAACAGTGCAAGAGAGAGAGAGAGAGAGAGAGAGAGAGAGAGAGAGAGAGAGAGAGAGAGGTTCGTGGTTTAATTGGGAATTTGAAGATTCTGGTTTCTCATATATTCCATGTTGCCGTGCGTCTGTTCAGTGATAGATCACAGAAGACGTCAAAATGTGTTCAAAATGATTGTCGTTAACTTCCTGGATAATTATCCGGCAAGAAAACAGACAGTGATCCTAACCCTAGTTCCCATATAAACAAAATTAGAAGAAGAATTAAAAATAAAAAATAAAAAACAGCGGATGACTGTGACCTTTGTAAGGGCCTCCTCATCTTTTGCTCATATGGGAAATTTCAGCCCGGTTACCGAGATGAGAAAACCCCGCCAAAGCCAGAGCGAAGAACCAAAAATACACATAACGCATTCCTGGCTGGAAAACGTTCACCCCGGTAACGGTGGTTGCTGAGATGTCGGTCTCAGGAACTGAATTTTCGGCAACCGAGCCAGCCCGCCCTTGCATACTGTATGAACGCAACGAGATTTTCACAAAGGATTCAGTGGTGACGCGAGTGGATCCTGGAAACCGAGCCGGCTCGGTCACAGGGCTCATATGAAGAGGCCTTCGGCAGAGGATCACCCTACTTACACGGAAAACTGACCCTTTCAAGTCAAAAATTGTTACCTTTCAGTTTATGTGCTTGATTATCCATGGGTGCCGACTTTGCTCTCCTGGAAGGAAAAGGGAATAGTACGGATGCAAATTACACCAAGGAAGAAGAAAACCAGTGGAACAACGACATCGAATGCGGCTATTCCTTCCCGTAGCCCTTACGTGTTTGACCTGAAGATTCAGTTAATTGCTTCTTTTGACGCCGATTAAAAAGGAAGGCTACGAGGAAATACTTTTCTTAAGGTGCTATTTTTTTTGCTGCGTAATGTTGTCCTAATGTTAGCCATAGTCTGTTGACGAAATCCTTAAGTGTAGGCAATCGAATGAAAGCCAGTTCTTTGCTACGCGGCGTTGTTCATCATGCTGCACAAGCTAGTTCTCAGTTGTGAGTCTGTGGATGAAGTGTGACCATTCAAAAAGCATAACGTTTCTGCAGCCCTGTTTCTTATGTTGAACGATTGTCGCCTTACCATAGTGGACCGGATACCCTACAAAAACCTCGTGTTATTCATTAGTCTCAGGTTTAGTTTGGCCTTGAAGCTCTTCGTACACTGAGCATATCAAAGTCGTCTAAGGCCACGTTTCGTGCTGTACATTTAACGCGTCCGCCCGGCCGTTGAGAACCATTTTTCCCGTGATGCTTTCAGTCTGCTGAATTTCAAGTCCGTATTGGAAAAGTTACGATCTCAAACAATCTCTGTCAGCTGCCTCTTTTTTGTCAACACAGCGACAGCAAAAGCCTTCATTTTCGCGATAACTGTTTACATAGAACATTAATTGCTGTTCCTGATTCTAAATCTCTGGCAGATAGTTCCAGCATTGTCAAATACAAACGGCTGCTTTTCCTTCTTCGGTTTTTCCGTTTTTCTCAAGTCTATAATTTTCGTGTTCTTTGCGGTGGAAAAGCTGTGCTGAATTTCTCGACTTAACACACGGGAGGAAAACAGAAGAGTAGTTTCTTCTTCACCTACTCTGAAAACGACGGAATACTTGAAAACGTTATATTTACAATGAAGAAGTCGACTGGATTGATTCTGTACTAAATAATTTAAAGGTTATTTTAAAATTCCAAGTCTTTTGTCGTTATTACCTTTAAGCACTGAGCTTTGAGTCTGCAAATTAAACACACGTTCCTCAACGAGCGCAGACTACGGTTAGGGTTTCTCTCTTTCATTAAATATGAAAATCTATCTTCCGAAGGCTGTCGTCCGAGTGCTTGTCAACGCCAATAAATTGCTGCCAAATAATTTTTGCGGCTGTCTTTCCGTTGATTTACATTAGTCATTTATTATATACACACTCAGTATTCTTGCTCTTTTAAAAAATCACTTCAACTGCGATACGCTTTTCTAACACGTGTGAAAAGCGTTTCGTTCAATCAGGGATAATGAACGGGGCGCTTGTAGAATACTTCAGAGAGACTTGGATGGACACAGAGAGCGGGAAGTAACAATATTAACGATAGAAGTAGCACTTTAACTTCTTGTCCTGACTTCCGCTCGGCTAAGTATTGGACAAGCTTTGTGCACAAACCCAGGAAACGTCCGAAAACGCGCCAATATTCACTCGTTCGCGTGCTGCTAATTTATCCACGGGTAGAAGGTAAATGAAGAAACAGGATAACATCGCATTTTATAGTCGAGTTTATTTCGCCTCGGCAGTTATAAGAGATCAGCTGTAAGTTTTTTAGTTCAAGGATGGAATCATAAACGGTGAAAATTGTAATGAAAAACTCAGATCTGCTGTGCTGTGCAAGGTAGTTCGACATTTGATTCAGTGGGAGAAACCGGCCTAAAAGTGAGAGCATTGAATTAAAAGGTATGAGCAGTGCTAATTGCACTTGCCGGAGTGTTTGCTGGTAAATATCTGTTTAAAATTGTGCATTTAACATTGTGCCCGACAAACAATAAACTCACAAACGAGGAAACAAAACAGTTAGTTTTAAACTTACCAGGTGAAGACAAATGGAGCCGCAACTTTGATACAATTTGAACGATGACTTCTCCCTGCCTTGATTGTGTGTCAATTTAGAGTAAAGAGAGTCCATAAATAACCAGTTAATAAGCGGAAGAACGCCGTAATGTCTTGCAGCCTCATATTGAAGAGCACAAGTCCTAAATTTGCAAAATAAACAGGTATTTTAGATATTGCAAGATAAAAGAAACGTCACCTTGTTTTTAATAATTGATCAGTGATATGTCCTAAGAACAACATATCAGTATATGTTTGTTCCACTGATTAAAATTAATGCGACTACTATGTTTTAACATAAAACGCCTTTTTTGCCTCGACACAAATGAGACTCTACGGGATATAAACGAGTGTACGTCTTTATTTACGCCGGGTTTCAGTTATAACGTCTGCAACAAAAATGAATTTGTATTCTAGATTGTTGTTTACAACGACTTTGGTATCAACATTTCCCTTTTTTCGGCCATGCCAAAGCTTCAGGTGTTCACATGGGATGATGCGTTGCAGACCTGCCAACCCCTGATAAAGGAATATCTGGAGATCCATTTAAAAAGTCGGGAGGTTCTACCAAAAATAATTATATTTCTTTTTTTTTCCACAGATCGATATTAAACAAATCCTTTTTCCATTGGGTGTTGTCAGTCAGTTATTCAGTCAGTTTATTTTCGATAGTGATCGCTTTTCCGTGCCACGCATGACGATGGTTTACTGGGCAGAAACGGTTAACATGAGTATTAATCGACAAACTGTACTTGTCAGTGCGTTGCATAATGACGTTCTACTGGATTACCTTCTGGTACTAGTATTCAAGTTTATTTTTCGTTTTCTTTTATACTCAGCAAGGTAGTGTTGCATTTCACTGATGACTTCCGCCAAAAATAGTGAGATTGGGAGTCTTGTCGTGAGACCGTGAGAAAAGATAAAAAAATCGTGAGACTCGCGGCCAAATCGTGATAGTTGGCAGGTCTGGGCCGTTGATCGTTGAATGGCTGCCAAAAGCCAGTGTTTATACAAACAAATCAACTTGAATAAAAATGCTTACTGATGTCAACATTCAGTACAGCATTCAAACCGTGGTGCTCGTACTTTGTCAAAAATGATGGCGCAAGGTAAATTAGGTTAGGACAGTTTGCCCACATGATCTCCAATCTCAAATAAGGGCCGTTTATACAAAAACAAAAACAAAACAAAACAAAACAAAATCTGCGGCTTACTTAAGCATACAGAACCCTTAGGGCCGTTAAAACTAGAAAAATAATCCGTGGCTGACATGAGACGCAAACTGTCCGCCGTACAGATGATACATTTTTCCTGTTCGCGGTCTGCATAAGCCGCAAATAAGCCGCGATGCTCATTTATACCGGCGATTTCATTTTGCGCATCACCTAAGCCGCGGCTTCTGTAAGACTAGCTCAAAGTATTGGCTTACACAAGCCGTGGCTTGTGTAAGTCGCGATTTATGTAAGCCCCCATTTTACATCGTGGGCTGCCCTGAAGGCAGGCATCCCACGTAATAAAGTCTGCTCTATAGTATATCTTCCAATTCTGACTCGTTTCTCATTAACATCGATAACCGTGGAACAGTCGAGAAAACTAAACCCTCTCTATGTAATGCCACAAAACTTCGTAAACCTCTAATATCAAATACGACGAATCAACATCGCAACAACCGTATTGAGTGTGTAGTACTCGTATCCCTAACTTCGTGTTGTTCTTGTTGTTAGCTTGTTGATTTTATTCTCTAAGAGACGCATAATACGTCTGGAACAAGCTTGGGTGTACATTTACAGCGCGTATGTACATGTGTTTCGTAGTTCCTTCAGGGTAATCACGGGCGCGAGGCGAATTATCCGTCTACACGGCTTAAAGCAACTTGGGTGACGCACCACTCAAGAGAATTTCTCCAGACGCAAAATGCGACGTGTCAGCGCGCAGCTATTACAACAGCCCACGCGATTGGCTCAGAAAACAGTAGAACCATTCAAACAAACAACAGAAACAATGATCCCTAACCCTAAAAACAATAGAGCTGCGTCCTAAACTGATCCAATGAAATTAGAGGTTGTAAACAGCTGCGTTTTATCTGCGAAAAATGCACGGTAATTTGCATCGACACTTTGCATCTCCTCATGTCGATTCTGATTTCGCGGCAATTTGCATAATTTTGATTACAAGAGTTTGTACGAAATCTCAAAAAATACGTATACGGTCTCTTGTAGCCTGAATCTCTTCTTCAGTTATACTTCATGAAAATAATGTCAGTACAAATGCCTTTTAAAATACATTTTTCGCTATCAAAAGACTGCTTCCGTAGCTAGCAGGGTTCAAATTCGGCAAAAATCCCATACCAAGCATTTAATTAATTTCAGCCGTGTAACTTGCGCCCTAAACGTAATGGCATCATTAAAGGGGCACTGTCGTGCTAAATTTGCTGTTTTTAGGTGAAAACTGGGTAAAAATCTAATTTAGTGGTTTAGCTCGCACGTACAACATTCCAGACAACCCACTGACAAGATATGAAATATATTTATGGCACAAAGAGCTATTCGTATTTAACTTTTGACAACTTTCTGAAGACACCGTCTACAAACTTGAAAAAACTGGCCAGTTTTTTCAAGTTTCAATCCATTTATATCCTCTCCATCCTTGGATGCAGACAACAAAGAATAGCTTCAGTGCACTTCAATGGTTATTGGAAATAAAAGTACAGCATTATTTTTTGGTCTACATTGATGCAAAGACGTGTTTTACTGTTCTGAAGTTTGACGAAAATAGCGTGACACTGCCCCTTTAACCATGAAAAGGTCTGTCCGATTAAGCCGCTTAAAGGAATCAAAACAAGACAGAAAGGAAAGTCAGCTCTGTGCATTTGCAACTTCGGATCATTGTACACTGTAAGTGGTACCAAGATGTATAAACCCTGAAAAGAATTAAAATTAAAATTACAAGCAAACCTATTACGTTTACTCGTAAGGTTTTATAGGACATAATATAACGACATTTCTTTCTTTTCTTTTACCCTTACTTTAAGTGTGGTAATCGGAAATTTCTCATGTAGCTTCATGGCTTCCACACGGATTCCATCATGGAAGTGCTTCTGTCGCCTTCCTCGCCAGCACTGTCCCCTGTATCGTCGTGGTCATAAACCACAATTTGAATCTCCATCGCCGCTCCTCAAACTCAAGTGCCGCAATACAAACATGGTGGCTATCTAAAACAGAAATAATCTAAAAGTTGGATTTAAAAATTAGGTATAAACTTCCCTCAGTAATTTTGTATGAAATTTGAACATTAACTCATTCAGAATCACTCCAATTCAACGTAGTTCTTTCCACTGGTAATTTTTCAACGCAAAAACAGCAAGGTTCGAAGCTTTTTTACCCAATCAGGTGAGACGCGTTTTCTTTAAAACCACCTCAAGTTTATCTCCTGGGCACTGCATTTTTGGTTAAAAAGATCATTCTTCAGTAGATCATGCATAATTTGACCTCTCGGCCGTTTCTTGATGACATCCAAAACTCGTCAGGCGTTGCACTAATACCGTGAAAAACTGGACACTAATAATGGGAGGCTACACAGTCCGGCGCCATTTTGAAAACTTGAGACTTGATGTTTCGTTCGTAGAAGGGCGACTTCCGAGTCTTTATGCTTTCAAACCTACAGAAAATCGTCGTAGCCTTTACAATGGCACCGAAAGGTGGCTATTACGCCGTACGAAGGGGAAGAAAGACTGGTGTATTTCGAACATGGTGGGAATTTTATCGACTCCTTCACCTCTAGAACATTGTTTCAAGAGAATTGTAAATTGGGCATGTACTATTTTCGTCTCTTGTCACAGTAATACTTCTTAAGCTTAAGTTAATGCTACTTGGCATACTGTATATGTTTAGCCTGTGTAAGGTGGTTACAGTGTATTCTTACACTATACAGCTGTATACAGTCTTCAGAAATTAATAGCTTGCTACAGTACATGTATCGTATGCATGCAAGGTTTAAAATAGTTTTATCATTTTCTGCCTCCAAAGGAACTCAAATCTTTCAGGCTGGTTTACATCAATACCTATGATGCAAGCATAAGCATAGAAATGTTCAAGCTTAAGTGACATATGCAAGTGGCGTGATCAGCTCCAGAATCAAGTCGCAGGAGTGTGATCATGGCAGGAGCCACATTGCCTCCTCCCTCTCTCCACTGACAAGTTCCGATGGCTGCCGACCAGCTGGCCTATTCTCCCCAGCAAAAGTAGCCAGCTTGCTGTGATGTCACAGAAAGGCTTGAGGGTGTATGGGGTTCATAACACAAACCCAGCCATAAGTCAAGGGCACTTTGCCAAGTGCTGGAACAAACAGAAAGGGGGTTTTAATTGTTATCTTATCTTGTACAGTACTTCTGCTTATGTTTGCACCACACTGGTTAACACGGTTGACAAAACAATAATAATAATAATCACTTTATTTAAGTCTCAGGTTATTTAGCTGAGCATGAGTGCTCTACTAATTGGGGAGATTACAAATCAACTGAAATCAGAACAAATCAAATCAAATGTTGGTTTTGTGGGAGAAGGGAAAACCCGGAGAACCCGGAGGAAAACCTCTCGAAGCAGAGTGGAGAAACCAACAAACTCAGCCCACATATGACGCCGAGACCGGGAATCAAACCCGGGCCACATTGGTGGAAGGCGAGTGCTCTCACCACTGCGTCAACCCTGCTCCCCTAATACAGACAATCAATGGTTCTGCAATCATGAGATAGTGTGAAGTTTCTTTCTCTTTTGCTCACTCTTCTTTTTTTCTTAAATATAATGTGCTAAGTGAACAATAGCCTAAAAGGCAAGATCCAAGTATCAAATTCAAATATAGACT
Source organism: Astreopora myriophthalma (assembly GCA_014634185.1). Taxonomy (NCBI): domain Eukaryota; kingdom Metazoa; phylum Cnidaria; class Anthozoa; order Scleractinia; family Acroporidae; genus Astreopora; species Astreopora myriophthalma. The sequence continues at coordinate 819,914 of BLFK01000271.1, forward strand.
AGATTGTACTACATTTGACATCCTAATGGTCTAATCAATGATTCACACGGCTTGCATTAATTTTATATTTGTATCACATACTATGTATATATAGTTAAGCAATAGAGGACTTTTTCCGTGTTTACATAGCCTCCTGTAAACACGAGGAGGGGTCGGGAGAATTCGAGACTGTTATGCAAACCCGAGACGCAGTCGAGTCGAGAATTCTTCCAACCCCTCGAGTGTTTACGTGAGGCTATGTAAACAAGGAAAAAAGTCCTCTATTGCTTTTATAAAATATTTCTCAGAAATAATTTGACAAATGAAGGAAAATGCTGTTTGTTTTACTTCTTCATTGAAACAGGTTTTCTCAATACACACTCATATTTCCTACCAGCCAATCAAAACGCGCGTTTGACGACACAACCAATCAAAATTCGTGTGATGTCACAACCGTGTTTACATACCCTCATCTAAACACACCTATTGACCAATGAGAGTGCGCGTACTATTCTAATTATTTTATAATACTTAATATGCTTGTGCTTATGCTAAGGCCTGCATCATAGTATAAACAGGCCTCGTAGAGCTGTGGATGGTACTGATTTTGTTATTACCTTTTTCTTCCTTTACTTCAGGGGAGAGTGTCAAAAATATGTCAAAGGCTTCCCAGGTGCTCGATTTAAGAAATTCTCCACAAATGAGGAAGCTGAAAATTTTGTATGTGGCAGTGATACTGGGTATAGCAATCCCAACTCTTACACAGCACCAACTTCAAATGTGAGTATCACTGAAAAATAACAAAAATAATAAAGAATGGAAACTGAATACTTGAGTGTCTGAACACGATACAAAAATTTAATACAGTGACTTAACACAAGGTATGAACACATCACAAAGTATCGATGGAATGGGTACTCCTCCTATTTTTTGGTTTGGGGTTGCCCTGTCCAGTTCCTAAAATCTTGTTGGAAAACCTTAGATCTACTTGTAGATTAAAGTCTAAATCCAGATTTCCCAATCAAAAGTATTGTCTGATTTGCCATTGGTTTATTATGTAAACTTAGAAAATATTGGATTGAGTGATTTATGATTACCGGTAGTTATTAGGTTTTGGAGTGATTAGTCATGTCACAATGTTAGTATTGTTGTTTCTTTTGTTGTAAACAGGGAAGCAGAAAGAGGTCTTATCATGAGATCTGTGACAGTAATGACTTCAGTAACTTTTCAAATTTAAGAAACTATAAGCACCATAAACCATCCTCAACAAGAGCAACTTATCCTGGGCCATCTAGTAGCTCCTGGTCGTCAAATGACAATGTCCTGGTAGTCGATCGTCCTATTGTTTACACTGATGGCTGCTGCACAAAGAATGGTCATCATGGTGCCAGGGCTGGTGTTGGAGTTTTCTGGGGACCTGGGCATTCAAAGTAGGCTTAGAAAAACAATGTTGATAACCACCCTTTTAGCCAGGATTTGAGAACTGGGCATCCACTAATTTTAATGGGGCCAAAGGCCCCCATCCCTTAGGGGGTTCTGGGGGTGTGCTCCCCCAGAAAAAAAAAACATTTCCCCAAAAAGTGGGCATTCACAGGATGCCCAGATGCCCATCTGGCTAAAATGCTGTTGACACATTTACCTTATCTCAACTTCAAGGCTGAATTTTGTTTTTGTTGAACAGTTCCTCTGTTTTTGTTTGTGGCCTTGAGTTTCATCGCAATGAATCATTGTTACATGTATTATTATATTGACACTTTGAGAAAGTGAAATGGGTAAATTAATGTTTATGTTTTCACAATTGTGTGGAATTCTTAGCTTTGGAAAATAAAATAATCATGGCTCAGGAGCTTGCATAAAAGAAATTAAGTGTGTGATAGCCACAAAAACTTTGAAATTGATTTAATTTGTTTCATTCAAGACCTAGAAGCAGATTCAATGAAGATGTTGAATTGTTAAGTTTCTATTAAATGCAGGAATATCAGTGATCGCTTGGAAGGGGAGCAAACTAATCAAAGAGCAGAAATCATGGTGGGCAGTACATTTCCACGGCATTAATTATGTACATTTAATTGTGCTTCTTGTATTATGCTATATACTGGCCACATAATTGAGTTTAAATCTATCAATTCAAGTACTCCATCTATTTGATTCATAGGCTGCCGTCAAGGCTCTTGAGACTGCTAAGACAATGGGACATAAAACACTGGAGATCCGAACTGACAGCAAGTACACTATTAATGGTAAAGCATACTCCATCCTGCTGAAGACCTAAGTGCAACATCATTGGTGCATAGAATGTTAAAGTTGATTGCTTCAAGGCCTGAAGGGTGACTAGGTTTTGAATAATTCTTTCTTATCATTTGAAGATAGCAGTGTTCATCTTTTAAGATGATATTCCTGCAGCTCAAGACAGAAGAGGTCACCTAAAACAGACAATCATTTTTTGTGTGAAATAATGTTCCACTGCGAGTTGTTGTCTTGTGAGAGTTCATGTTTGTGATTAATATTTTTTTTGTAAGTCATTTACTTCAAGTGGATTAACAATTAACTTAACACAAATTAATCTGTAGGTGCTAATTATAATTATTGTTTCATCCATCCAAAGGTCATAAGAAAATAACCATTTCCATTATTTTGCCTCAGCAGCATGAATTAACACAAGTATCCCCTCATAAGCAGAAGTTCAAAATTCTGTCAATCAATATGCCATCATTAATCAAACTTCCCTCTCTTTCACCTTCAGGAGCTACAGATTGGTGTCTGAGGTGGAAGAAAAATGGATGGAAAACAATCAATGGAACAGAAGTAAAAAATAAGGCTGACTTTCAGACACTGACAAAATTATGTGATGAAATTGATGTCAAATGGGTGAGTTATTGATCATTGACAGATCTGGCCTGGGTTGCTCGAAGCATGGTTAGCGCTAACCAGGGTTAAATACCATCATACTGTTTGCGTTAGTTTGCGCTAACCGGGCTTCAAGCAGCCGGCCCCTGTATGCATCCATTCCTAATGCACCTATTAATGTAAGTCTTTGGTGTTGGGGGGGGGGGGTCTGACCTTCTACATGTATCTGTGAATTGTACTGCAGTAAATGTAGACATAAATGAGTGCCTTTTTTAAATATCACACACACCTGAACAAGTGAAAAACATGCTGCTCCTTGGAGATCACTAGTACAGTTCAGTCCTCCCCTCAGAAAAAGTTAAAAGTCCTCATCCTGGGGCCCAGAATGTCAGTAAAATTCCCAAGGGTGGAGACAGTAAAGGAATTAATCAAATGCCCCACCCTTCCCCCAAGTGCAAAGAAAAAGTCACATTTTAGATTTAATTCTCTTTATACCGATCAGACATTTTGCTCTTACATGTGTATCTTTGAAAGGGCCCAGATGGGTATAGACTACAAAAAAATTTAGATCCTTTGTTTTGACTCTTGTAGACACATGTTCCTGGACACAAAGGCATTGTAGGCAATGAAGCAGCTGACAGCCTTGCCCGATCAGGGGCCTCAAGATAAAGCAACACTCAATTGCTTTAGGCTTTAAAAATATTTATTTTTAGAAATGTTACATTACTGTATTACATGCATTACTTTATTACATACAGTCATTACTGTATTAAGTATACAAAGAAATGAAAAAATAACAAATAAAATTAATTATATTCTTGTAGTTTTTGAGGCTCCTAACTGACAGATAAGGCTCTAACCATGTACATGTATCTTGGCTTTGTCAGGAATAAAATAAATCTAAAATGTAATAATAATAATAATAATAATAATATTGGTGATGATACTGATGATAATAAACAAGTTTTTAAAAGCAATAGTGAACTCACCAAAAGGATACCAGTGTGTGTCCACCTCAGTTAAGTGCTTGCTTGCTTGCTTGCTTGCATGCCACAGTCTGCAGTCCGTGTTTTATACTGACCACTTCCCTACCCCCTTCCCCCCCTTGAGGGGGCTCATCCGCAGTGTGAGAACCTGTAAAACTCAGGGTGATTCAAAAAAGGAAACAAAGGAGCTACATGTAACAGTGCTAAGAGAGCAAAGAAAACCTCATCACGTTCTTGCAGCAAAGTTAGCCCAAGCTTCCAGAAGTGGGTTTCTTTGGATCATGGACAACCATGAAGTCGTGGATATGAGTCACGGAAAAATGATACTTAATTGTTCTCAGAGAATGTGACTGGCTGTTTTTTGTTAAGTAAATGTAGCGAGGGAAGAAAAGAACTCCAAGAAAAGAGGGTTTTTATTATATTTTTTTGGATATTATGTGCACTATGATTCATTTAGCGGTCTGTATTCTACAGTACAGACCGGTTGACTTCATGATGTATTTTTTATCTCACCAGAATTATTCGATTACCAAGAGATATACATTGTAATAAACATGTTGTAGCGGCGACGACCATCTCTGTTTTTTAGGGGTTTTTTGTATGTGTGTGTGTTTTATTTTGCCTAAGGCCTGGAAGCGAATGCTGACGCGCGCACATCGCGCGAGCTTGTCGCAATTTTTTCTGAACGATTTTTTATTAGTTTACGAAGAGAGAGAAAAGAAAACAAGAGCCGCTTAGCCAGCCAATTTAGTAATATTACGTTCTAACATGTACGCAAGCTATTACAAGAAAAAAACTGCTTTCTACACTATAAATTATTTTGTGGTAGATTATTAAAAGCATTGCCTGTCATCAACTTGCTCTCCATGCTGTACTTTCAAATCGGTATTGTGGGTCGCACTGGGGGCCGGCAGATCTATGTGGCTTTATGTCGTAAAGGTCCTGGAGAGAGCCGGAGGAAAGATCGTTATCGATGGCATTGATATCGCGAGGATTGGACTCCATGATCTGCAATCAAGACTCACTACAATCCCAGCACAGACAGCCCAGACTCTCAATGAAGGTTGGGAAGCGAATTACAAAAGCAGCCTAGAACGCCTCAAACTGATGTAAGGACGCAAGATAGAGCAAAAATAAGTTTATTTTAATTACTTTCTTTGCTGTGAGCTAAGATTAGGCGATTTTTAAATTTCATTTTAACAAATAAACCCCATAAAGAGGTACGATAACTAAGCAAAGGCCATATTGTGAGTCTGGGCTGCCTGTGATCCCATAGGTAATGAGATAGGGAAGTATCGCGTGCACAAGTTAAGAAGGTAATTAAAGACCGCCAATAAATAAGAATAAATTCTGGAGGGAGCTAAGAGAGTTATGATAGATGGGCGTTGATGGTTGATATCGCTCATATTAGTTTCCATGCCTCAGTTATAAACATAGGCACCTATAGCGCGCATAAGTTAGTGAGGAAATAGCAGACTGGCTGAAAGTAAGACTCACTATTGTTCCACAAGTGATAGACTTACATAGGCCCGTACAGCGCGCACAAGCTAGTCGGGCAGTAAAGAAGGTTCAATCTGGAAAGAACCGTGGTAATTAATAGGTCGTAATAGTTGTTGTAGATGGAAATTGACATTGTTACGATAAAGCTATTAAAGTTTCTGTCGCAAAGTAAGGGTAGTTTTGTGCTCTGTAGGACCCAGTTTTGTTCTCCGGGGCTAGGATTAGGTTACTACGGCTACTACAGCTACTTCATCATCTACTACGGCTACTACGGCTACTACTGGTGCTTCTTCTACTATATAAGCTGCTACTTTATTATATAAACACCAGTGAAATATCAAGTGAGCTTCCAGGCGAAGACATCTCTTCACACGTGAAAATAACACGTTATCTTCCGGCACGTGGAAAGAGCACTGTTGCTATGGTTACACAATAAATCGCGCCTTTGAGAGCGGAAAAAAATAATATAATGTTGTTTTCAACACTCGAAGAGAAATGTCGTCTCTCCACGCGGCCATGTATGCCATGGGTGTGGTCCGGGACATAATAGTTACACCTTACACCAAGTACTACCCAAGAAACTAGTACTCAGGCTATGGAAGGGAAATTCTCCCGCCAGCATACAACCGCGAAGAGACTGAATCCCAGTTGTAAGGTCAGGTTTTGCCGAAGCTTCAGGCAGACGGCGTGTTTGGTGTTTTGACGTTTTCTGGCCATCTTATTCAAGTTCTTAAAGATTGCAACAGCTTAAAAGGTAAGAGGGTGTGTAGAGAATTCTGTTGAGCAAATTTTTGGGTTGGTTATTATACTCGCTTTTGGCGTAAAATGTAAACTGCATTGCGCATGTTGTCGCTAGGCCGGGATGGTCACGTACAAAATAATTTCCCTTTCACTGATCCTAATATATATAAGGCCCTATTGTGATATAATCTCTGCTTACTCTGAACTATTTTGAGTGCATCACTTCAGTTTACAGAATAATTTGCGTTTTGTAGAGACGGAGAGCGGTTATTTCTTTTCGCCGGCTCTTTGTCTTCCACCAAGGGGTAGTGCGTGGATGACACTCATTAAATCGATCGATAAGATAAGCTTAATAGTCTTAAATACAAAGGAAATGCCGATATGTAAAATACGCGAAACAATGAATTATCTTTTGTGGATAGTCTATAAGTTTACATTCCCATGAATAGTTTGACATGAATACAAGTGCAGTGGGCAATCTTATTGAGAAATGTAAGGTCTTAACCATACCATAATTTTTTTTAATTAAGCTCAGTATGATGGTGAATATTGCCCTTCATTTAGGCTTTTGGATTCTAACGCGATTGGAATTTTTGGTTAAGCCTTAAATAATTGTTATCTGAGAGGATCGTAGTTTCCTAAGGAACTCTTCACCATGGAAATAAGTTACCTGGCCATTTCATATGGACTCATTGGTATGGAAATTGCACGACGTTGGTCGCAATACCTCTTACTAACCGAGTTTGAGGGCCGTACTTTTGTAGTATGGCCCGCGTTTTTTCCAGTTCAATTTATGAGCCGAGTGCGAGGCACAGGGACCGTGAATTGAACTGGAAAAAAGCAAGGAGCGTAATTGTAACTTACAGTAGAGCCCAAGAAACCAAGCTTAGTAAGATAGTTATTATGTGTCTTGGTAAACAAATCAAACAGGAAAGCTCACTCTGAAATTTAGTAGGCCGTCCTGTCGAATATGACCCCTAAATTGGCCAATCATGGTGCACATTGTATCTGAATTTTTGGATTTAATTTTGAGAACGATGTCCTTCAGAGGAAGAACAATATGGCATTCCCATGCATAACTCTGATAACTCTGCTTAACTATATTTGAAGTGGTGCTTTATGTGAAATAACTCAAGTGTGGAACATCGCACAGGCCAGCCCCTGAGTCTTGGACACATTCATTTCTTACTCCTCTATTAATAATATCTCCGTTTTTAAAGTTTATTTATTGAATAGTAAATAATATAATTCTTTTCTTTCATGTTGTGCAACCCAAGATTAATGCCATTATTGGTTTGTGTGAATTGTGATCATCTGCTTCCAGAATAGCAATTGAAAGCAGTTTTTCACTTGAATAAAAATATTGTTTCACAGTGATGATTTAGAGACTGGAGCTTGGTGATTTAGAGGCTGGAGATGCAGCCCTGAAGTCCCCCCTAGCCCCAAGCCCTTGTGCTTTAATGGTGGTTCTGTTGCTTTATCTAATTTATTTGTTCTGCTGTTCTACTCTGCTCTGTAATTAAGATGACAGACACCGATGACAAGAAAGGAGATGAAGGCCAGACAGAGCCAGTGTATGGCAGTTGTGAAGGACCTAATGCGATGTATGTTAAGCTGATTTCCAGTGATGATCATGAGTTTATAATCAACAGAGATTATGCTTTGACATCAGGGACAATTAAAGCAATGTTAAGTGGACCAGGTGAGGAACTTGGAATCATTGAAAATGAAATTACTTTTACTTACTGCACCTGGCTTACAGTGAATTAAAATGCAGTGAAGGAGTCTGCTGATGTTGTGTCAAGTTTGTAGTAAAGATGATTTCCAGTCACACAAATTTATATTGGTTTGTTTCCTTTGCAATGTATTTTCAGGCCAGTTTTCTGAGAATGAGACTAATGAAGTTTACTTCAGGGAAATTCCGTAAGTAAACTTTCTTACTTCACAAACTGTCATGCCATGTCTGTGTTTCTTTTGTATTCTGGAAAAAAAAATTAATTTGTGTATTTTGTGCATATCATGTTTACAACCTCCATATCATGTTTACAACCTCCATAATTACTGCTGCAAATTTATTGTTGCAATGAACAATGAGTGGAAATATAAGCCAAGGTGGACCATCAGCTGAACTTTTGACCCACACAAACTGAAAAATGTCATCTTTTTTCTTAATTTTTGGAATCTTTTTGTTTTTACAGTTCTCACGTGCTGGCTAAAGTCTGCACTTACTTCATGTACAAAGTGCGATACACCAACAGTAGCACTGAGATTCCAGAGTTCCCCATTGCTCCAGAGATTGCTCTAGAGCTGTTGATGGCAGCCAATTTCTTAGATTGCTGAAGGTTTTTCTGTTTTAGCTCTAAAGAAGGGCTGGGGAGGAAGCTATTTAATGTTTTGTTGCCATTTAATCTTGTTATCATATTCTTTGCAATGTCAAATTCAGTTGTATTTGAATGTTGGTTACCTACTGGTAAGACATTGCACCAAACTACAGTAGAACAGAAGGTGTTACGATGGTATTAATTTACTACATTTCATTTCCTATCCTTACGGTATTCTCCTAACTTCATTGTAGTCTTACACATAGCCTGTTAGAAATAATTTATGAAGCCATTTTTCATGGTTACCACTGCATAATGTCTTTGATATGAAAGAGTATTGTTTTTGTCTTAAGTTAAATTTGTCCTTTGTTACAGCAAACCAAGACTTCCTGGCAACATTGTTAATTTGAAACTCAGTTTCATGTTGTTGCTTTAACCCTGTGGTGATAAGTTTCAAACTTCAATTTCCCAGTTTATTTTTGAGTGGTTCACCATGTCAAGGTTCCAGTGATCTTTGTATAAATTGCAATGTGGTTGTAATGTCCCTTACTATAATTGTTACATCATAAATTAAATGGATTTCCATTATTTTCCTTTATAATTTATTTGACAGCTTAAAGTAACAAGACTGTCTCTTAATGAACAGATTCAACCAAAACTAGCGAGTTCATGAATGCACAAAGTTGTGCAAATAACTTGAAACTCAATATCATAGACTGTCGGAATACTAAGTTCAACTATAGGATTACTGTATTATGCTGTTTGGACTAAATTATTTCCAGAAGTAAAATGAGAAAATTGCTTTTCTTGTCTTCTGCACCTTAGTTTATGATTTGTGGGTTAGTTTAATAAGTTTCTTTTTTTAAAGGTTTAGAGTGAAAGATGTTCAGTTGTCAGTGAGACACAAATATTATTGCTGCATTTTACATGTGGATCATAGTAACTGTTTTTTTATTATACAGTACAGCATTGTATGTAATATCATTTTGTGAAATCAATTACAGTAACTATTGTCTATAATAGTATGGGAAGTTCTTAGCCAAATTTGACCGGTCATATATTAAAGAAGGCCCCTCCCTCACTTAAATGGGGAGGTGCATAAAGTAATACAATAATTATAATAATGATAACAACTTTATAAACGTGTGTCTTTCGTTCTAGTTTACTCGAAACTAATTGGAGACACCTATCCAAGAGAACTAAAGTACAAACTAGAAATTAAAATCCTTCCCAGTTTGAGCCCAAATATCCATGAAATCTGACTAAGAATATTAATAAGAACTAATTAATAAGAATAGTAATAAGAATTGCAAAGAACACAATTTACAATGGTAGCTAAATTGTTACACAAATGACAATCTTTACAATGATGGGATATTATATTTGTCAGGTCAAGCTTGCTTATTTGTCTTTTGAAAGCACTCACTGATTCACCCAATTTGATTTTTGTGCATTACGAAGATTATACTTACTCGTATTACAATGAAAAAGATCCGATATATATGATGGAACTAAGTTCTTCTTAACCTTGTATATTAATATAGCAATGCCCTGAAGTCTGGAATTCCGTAAAGTTGGTATTTTTGCTTTCTTCAAAAGTGCTTCATGAGTACTGCTCCTATCGCAGCAAATAGCCCCTAATGCCCGCTCTTGAAGCCGCTCAACTTTTCTTGCATCTGACGAGCGGCAATGATGCTAAACAATGTGACAATATGTGATCTGAGGTAAAATAAATGATTCATGAATTCATATGACAACTTGCAAGTAAACATGAACATGAAGGGTGTTACAGGGCTGTACCTAAAGATTCGTATGAAGGTGAAGATGGCAGCAGACAATGTAAAGAAAATTATTGTCCTGGTAATGCTGTCAGGGAGTTGGTGTGAAAAACTGAATCAGTCATCTCTTAATGATGAGATCAGTGACACCTTTGTCCATGCATAGATTATTAGTAATTTAATTATTACAAGATTGTACTTTAATTGCCTTGCTGTAGTAAACCATGTACGTGGTAGCCATGCAGTCAAAATACATGGGAGAAACGTTTGTTGTTGAGGTACTGTATCTTCATCAGTCGACAGACTTTCTGTCTATCCCTAGTGTGTGGTTGCTGGTTTAATCACTTGGCTGATGATGCTTGTTTTCATGGATGGCTGTTAATTACAGTCGAACCAGATCAAGCATTCTCCCTTACATAATTCCAAAGAAATTCCAAAGGGGAAGTGATTGGGTGGGGAATGCCAAAACAAACTCACTGCAAACCATGCTTGAGGACAGAACTCCTCACGCTGCCATAACAAAGGCCACAAGAGCGATATACAGAATGACTGTGCATGCACCTTCAAAGTAACCACACTAGCAACACAGGCACTCATTGTTGTTAACTCCTTTAAGTTGCATTTAAAGGCATTATCAAGCCAAAAAGGGAAGAAGAAAATTAGCATGTTACAAAATTTGAAATTAATATTTTGATTTAAATTAAGAAATTCACTCAATAAAATAAAAGTGGGTGTATCAGTGTAAGCATCCCAGCATTGTATGGTCACTAGAATGCTGCTGAGTTGAATTGCAAATAGAGGTAAATCTCAACATAACGGAAATTTTATTCAGTGTAATCATTTGAGTTACTAACAGTTGTCTGTAATCCAATCCTCTTTTTCTCACACCTGTGATGTCTGATCAGTTCATAAAAAAATTATTTCAAATAACCTGTGCATTAATAGAATCTAGAGGGTACATAGTTCAACTGTGAGCAACGTCTCTGCTTTTCTTACCTCAATGTGACATCTCGTAATAATTATTATAGTCATTCTGCTATTTTAGATAATAATTTATTACAAATTCAATCATAATTTTATACAGAATAATTTATTGCTCTTTTGTTACAAAAGGCTATTTACATGAAAATAAACAACTAGTCATGTATGATCAAATTATTGACTTAAAAATAGAATTGACATTCATCTGACATTCATTGTTCCACTTGAAATGTACAACAGTGTTACGTACAAATGCATTGTATTGACATTAAGGAAACTTTTTACAATCCATGTATGTGTAATTACAGTAAGATTTCCAACAAATTTTCATAGCTACATGTGTAAAAACAAAATTAATCATAATCAATGAGGCGTCAAAATAATGCCTTGGCACCTATTCAGGTTTATTACTGTTTACAGTTACTGTAATATAATTATCTTTGGAAATTTAAGCGTAATGATTTTATACACATTTTTTTTTTAATTAAATATATTACACACTATTCTGGTAGGATATGAAAATTAATACTATATCCATCTCCCTTGTGCATTGTAGATAAAAGACTGTTTGCCATATTGCTGAGGTCGATATGTTGCTGCAACCAAAAAATAATAATTACACTGGTCAGTTAACATTTTTGCCATGTTAACAGCTTCTTGACAACTCTTCTCTCCATTTTGAACAAGCACAGTATTGAATAATGACACGGTTTTAAATGATATCAATTTTAAGTACTGGTAGTTAACAAGTTGTACATGCATCCAGGCTACTGAAGAACTCTAACCAACAAAACCCTGTTGTATAATAAATATTATTATTGTTAAACTCAAACACACTCAATAACCTGTTACACGTACATTGTATCGACCAGATAAAGGCACCGGTATTCAAGTTTTCAGCAACTGGTGCCAGACCCAGAGGTGCATTAATTTCCTGTCACATTACCTGGTCCAGGCACATCCTCTTCCCCTGGGGCACCCCCTGACCATCGACTTGTTGTTGAAACAAAAACTGAACTGGACATGTAGTGTTTAGGGGGGCCTTCGTAGTCCACTATGTTGTAATGACCAGGCCCTGGTATGGGTTCAAGTGGCGGTAGGGGCATTGCAGGTGCTGAGATACACAAGTAATGCTTGTTACTGAAAAGGTAAACATAAGATGACTTCAGTTTGTGTGGAAGTTCACATGAATTACATGACTGTATGATGGTGAACAGTTAAAGTTTGCAGTAATTGTGATGAGGTAAATGTGGGATACAGCTGCAGGTTTGTGGCATGACACCTTTATAATAATGTTACTGTCTTTAGCCACTAGTATGCTGTTAGTACCTTGTGTGATGTAACCATAAAGATAGTCACCTTGCATCTATTTTTTAGAACACTGACCCACATGTACATTGTGCTTGTTATTGAGAGATCAAATATTCCACAGACATAATTTTGGGTCCCTTTTTTATGACTGTATTACAGAAGAAAGTTTCATTAACTTACTGAAATCCAGTTTGTTTCTTTGACCTGCTCTCCTGGTCAACATTTTCAAATGGTTTATAGGATCCAGGTCCTGGATAGGGCACAGGGGAAAGCATCATCTTTCTCTCTGTTGTAGACTTGAAAGGCGCCGTTGCAATTTTGGCTGAATTGGAGACAAGCTTGTCATTTATCGTATAGTGACCTGAACAAGAAAAGTTCTAATTACAGAACTGAAACAGTACAATGTACTTTAAAATGCTGAATCTGACTGGCATGTCATCTGTAATTCCTAAAAGTTTAGCTCCACTCAGCAGTCATGAAATTACTTAAAGAAAGGCAGGTTTTGGAAGCAGGAAAGCTGTACAAATTATACAGTGTGATTGATGGCCCTGATTTGATGTGAACTGTATGTCTCTCAGAAATTTTGTGTGATAAAGAGGGCATGCAATTGATTGTACCCTGTTGAAACATGCAGTTACAAGTTACATGTGCATGTGTGTTGAATGATTTGAGTGATGCACTGTCAATTAGACCATGCTCAGTGAGTATATTGAGCAAATATCCTGTAAGTGACCAGTTTCTAGAGACAGGTTCCTCTGTGATTACATGTATTCCTCTTACATGGTGAAGGCCCATGTTTCCCTACTGTCCAGTCTTTTGACCTTTTGGACCTAAAAATATTGAACAAATGTAAATATTTTAATATTTTAATCTATGAAAATTAATAATAGAGTTATACTGCTATTGTGGAAGGGTAAAAGTTAAAAAAAAGTAAAGAGCCTTTATTTATACATGGTGATATTTCAAGCTTCAACCTTATGGGGCCATGTATAAAAAGTAAGAATTCGAATAAACAGAACAACGTTAAGAAACTCAACTGGAAGAAGGCAACCAGTTGGCTATTTGCAAAGCATAGTGGAGTTGAGTTTGGGTCTGTAATGAATGTTCGACTCGTATTTTCTTTAAAAATAAACTTTAATCTAGCATACTTGACCGTACACGTATTTCTTGACCTTTCGACTCGACTTCTCTTTACTATTGACTTGAGTCCGTTATTACTCAGTTTCGACTTGGATCGATTGAACTATCGACTCGTCAACAACTACCCAACCTCGCACATAAACTAGTTTTTTTTCATATCATGTGCTCGCATGGAAGTGAGGCGATTTCAACAGGGTCCACCAAAGACAAACCCAGTTGGTGGTCAGAGCCGGATTTGAAGTTTGAAAATCTGCATGTGAATTCAGTGCTCTAACCACAGGGCCATGCCACCAGAATTCATGTGTGACAAAATTTATAGTCCACTGCCCATTTAACCCTGTCCAGTAGCTTCACCAGAAGCAGGGAGAGGGCTAAAATTCAGCATCTGTCATTTGCTGTATAGTGTCTTGCGCTGGAGAAAAATGCGGTTCTTTCTGCAAGTACTGGAGCATAGGTGACGTAAAACAAAAGAAACAAAAGACAAAACAAAACAACTCCAAATTAATAAAGACTAATCCGTAGTGAACAAAATACACTGCTGCTGCAGAAAGATCCAAAAATTGCCCACAGCATCTTCGACAATCTTGGCTACATGTAAAGATCCTTGAAGATGAAGATCTATTAATTCAAAGATCTTCAGTTTCTAAGACTACCTGCAAACCACCTTACAGATCTTGTGAATAAAGCATAACCATTTTGGCAAGATTCTTTATGATCTTTAAGATCATGACAAGAAAGCTGAGGATCTTGGCTAGATTTTCACCAAGGTGGTCCAAGCATTGGTAACCGCCACAATTATGGGGGAGAATCAAACAGCAGGAGTTTCAAGACGTAAGAACCAGTGGGTTAATTTATCGATCATTCACAAGTAATCTAAAGTATTACATAATTATTAAGCATTATCTCACTTTGACTGGAATGCAGCACAAGCTGCAACATTGTTATCATAGACAACTCTTCCAGTAGACTTTCCAATCTGTTTTAGGAAAAAATGTCAGTGAGTTTGTTGCAATTAAGAGAATGCCACAGTTAAGAGAATTGACACCCAGTACTGGTGGGAGTCCTGGTGTAAGTTTACATGTACTTAATGGCTGTATAGTCATGTTTAAAATGCATGAGGACTTGATGTCTGCCAAGTATTAACAAAAACAGAATCAAATGTCTGAGAAAACAAAACTTACTAACAGAATTAAGTAAAAGGATTCATATGATGCTATGTCTTGTAAATAATGTGCAATGGAGTAATGTCCTATACTGCATTTACTTTGTGTATTTTCCTCACACAACAAATGCATCATCAATGTATATTCAAACACATTACATTTTAATTTATTTTTTAATTCCACTGCTGGTACTGTACAGTTCTTACCGAATATTGATTGGGTGCGGGAAACTGGTCTTTCTGGTCATCTCGTTGAAGAGCAATAGGTAGATGAAAATTTCTGTGTAATGACAAGTTTAGTGAGATGGAAATCTCGACTTTGTATGCAACTGAACTCAACTGGCTTGCCCAATGTTAATATCTATTCATTATTCAATGTCAATCCTGTGAACTAGATAATTTTATAATTATTATTACAATGACTTTTGAACAAAAAATTATTGCATTATCTATTGTGTTGGGAGGTGTTACAGAGGCAATGTGGCTGATTAAGTGGCTAAAGCAGCCAGTTGTTCTAAGGGTAGACAGTGCTATCCATTCCATTAGATAAATCACCATCCACTGCAGTGGATAACTCAGTTATTACTTTTGCTAGTGCTAATATCCACTTCATACTGGTTTATCCTGTGGATAGCAATAATTATACACCTGTGGAACAAGCAAGGCCAGCTGGTAGCAATGTTATTGTTCTTGATGGTTCCTGGTGCCACTGCTCAATTTGACTTAAAGTGGCTCTTTAATTAGAAAATAATGGTTTTTAGAGAAACTTCATACAGTCTCAGGTTTGGGATAATAACTGAACTTAGGATCATCATCCTACTGTGAAATTTACCTGGAAACAAAGAAAGCACAATATATCTATTTTACAATATTTTGACTGCTAAACCATCACCATAGCAACACAACGAGATAGTGTACTGGACCACCGACTTAGCTTGCCTTATTTTGAAATTTTACATGGTAAAATTCTTTTGTATGAGGCTAAAATAAAGTTCATGGAAATATCATCAAATTAGTGAATTGTAAAAAAAATTGTGATCAATGAGAAAATTAGAAAAATTCAGCAACTGGAAACAAAAATATACATGTAAGTGACAAGTTACGAAACTCCAAAAATTTCAAGATGACAAGATTAGCATTAATTTGAGCATGCACGACCTGAATATGCTTTGACTTTACATGGAACATTTAATTCATAAGCTGACGCAAGCATCTCCAGTATGGCATGTGTTGCTCACGTGTGTGCACTGGGCTAGAAACCCTTTCAAGTCACCTGAAATAGCCAACTTGTCTGACTCCTGCTAGTTTGGAGTCCTAAGCCAATTAATTCTGTTATAAGTTTATTTGATTGCTTCCTTCATTGTCTCTAAAAAGGCAACAAAGGGGCATGGTGGGCAGGAAATAGTTTTAGAAAAACTTCTTCACCTTGTGACAGTTGATTTATTGAAATTGTGTTCTGTTGATGCCAAGGGGTCGTAAAGTCCTAAAAACAAAATAGATTATTCAGAATTTAATCTTTGAAGCTGTGTTCATATAAATGATAGTAACAGTTAACAATAATTTTATAATAATTTCTTGATAGATAAAGAGCGCATTGTATTGTTATCAAAATTACTGACAGAACTCTACCTGGTCCAGGGCCAGTGTCACTAACTCCTCGTGGAAAACGTTTGGCCTGTTGTTCAAATTTTAAAAACACTTATCAGTTAAACAAATAAACACTCAGCTCTGTCATTAGTGGCCAATGGCGAGGGATTTCCCCCTCTTCTCCAGGGCCGAGTTGTTCGAAACAGAGTAAGCGCTAACCCTGGGTTAAGTCCACTTAAATGCTATTGGTTGTCATGGTATTTATTTGCGGTTTAGCACTCTAACCCTGCTTCAAACGACTCAGCCCAGGACTTCATCCTTGCAAACAGAGTCCCACAGATTTTACTGTATATAAGCCACACATGATGAGAGATGGCATCTATGTATGTACTCGTACAGCTGTACATTACATTAAGGCAGCACTTACTGTGCAAAGGGGGATTTCAACCCAGAATACCCCAGACAGTATAATACGAATCGGCCAGTGGAGCCAACTGGTTTGCAGTTAAATTTGTGCTCACATGGAGGCTTACCTTGGAAACAAAGCCACCAAACCCTTTCTTCGAGAAAGAAGAGCTCACAGTTTCACTGGATTTGACTTCACCATAAGTTCCAGGTCCTGGGTTTGCAGTCTGAAGATGTTAAGAAAAACTTATTTTCTACATGTATTTTTGTTCTCTTCGTTTATTGATTAAGACTCACTGATATACTAATTAATGCTGTCAAACAAGATAATGCTGTTTAAAATGAAGTTTTGAAAGCATACCACATTCGGGTCGGCAAACCGTCTTGATCTGGACAGAAATCCTTTCCTTTCTGAGTTGTCCTTAACCGTTGTTTGATATTTACTTGGAATAGAAGCTGATGCTGCAGTTTTTCCATGACCTACAAAAAAATGATGGAATGTAAAAGACAAGCAAGTCCTGACATCATCAACCAGGTGTCGTCTATGCAGCCTTCATGATGATTATAATTTAATGCCACTTCTTTACAAGATGTACTTTTAGATGACTGATGCAAGAAACTCAAATTAGTATTAAAACACTACACAAGTGAATAGTGCTGTTCGTGCCCGCTGATTGGCTATCTCAGAGGTGATTAGCTGAGTACTATTCACAATCATTCACCTCAGTGTCGGTGTCCACTTCGGTGAATAATTATCAAATTATTACCTCAGATGAAATGCAGTAAATCAGGATAAAATGAGAAGTTTTAATATCACGCCAAAGTCTTGCATTTGTGTACGTGCACAACCACATCATTAAGAAACTTGTGTACTATGATTGTTCGGTGCTTTGATTACGTACAATCGTTGACTTAAACAAATGCTATGAGGGCTCTAATGCTATCAACCCAACTTTTTGTTGCCAACGAATGAAATAAAACTTGATACGCGATCAATGTTTTTCAACTGGGGATGCATACGACGAAAGAAGTCTTCCTCTTTCACGCTTTCCACAAAACAAAGTAATTTCGATTTCCCTTTATATGGTAATACTTGTATTTAACACTGCTGTGTCTTTCTAATCTTCTACCTTTATGTATTCTGCCAGTCGTTACAGTTCCTCCAACAGCTCTCCTTTGAGGTTCTTCGACTTGTACACTGTCCGCCATTTTCCTGCACGTTGCCTTGGGAACACAAAAAGCCTCGAATTAGCTTTGCAGCCGGGCCTTTCAAGAACTTGTTTTAAAATAAACAGACAGAACGCATGGGCAGACTTCCTTGACATTCTCTTCTACCTTTAAAAGGCGCCGTATAATTTTTTATTGATGGAGTTTTGTGCAGTTTCCGCGTACGAAACAAAAACTGTCTGTTTGACAAGGAATAGGGAATTGCTATTTATCGTGATTGGCTGAGGTAGTGACCCATGTAGAGGTCAAAAGCACCTAGGGACATACATTTCCATACTCCAAGAATTTTTATATTATTTCTCTTCATTTGGGAGGACTGATAAGTTTGGTGTGTGTGGGCTTGTGCGGAAAGGGCATACAAATGGCCGCTTCGCCAGCCTTCGGTACCTCGGAAGAAAAAACTAACGGTACTCGATTGGCAAGACTGCTTATCGATGGAGGAACACACGCTCTCAGAGAGTTTCTGCATTCGTTATATCCACCCGAAACATTGCCAACAGTGTTAAACAAAAACAGAGTCTTGTTTGAAAATTTAAAGACAAGACGAAAGATATTTGAAGACCAGTGGGAAAAGCTGTATCCTTCCTCAGGTGAAGCGCCAGATACCAAAACTTTTGACATTACGCTTTTGCATTTGCTGCTTCGCGAAATCTGCGGTTTGACAGAACCTTGCACTGGGTGGCACAATATGCCTGATGACGAAGACGATTCTTCAGAAGGTCATATCGTCCGAATTAAATGCTTCAGAAACGACCTCTGTCACAGTATTTCCACTGACATTCCGAATGACGAGTTTGAAAGGAAATGGGCCACAATTTCTCGTTCTTTAGTGGCTTTGGGACTGGATCCAAAGGAAATAGATCCTCTTAAGTCTGAGGCTATCGATCACAATACCAAACGTCGTATAGGAGAAGCCATGAACTTCGTGAGCCAGTGCGAACGAAGAATGAGCAATATGGAGCAGGAAGTGCAGCAAATGAAAGGGCAAATATCAAGCTTAAAGATTCAGGAGGCTTGTACTTCTGAGGTTTCAAGCTGTCTGCCAGATGAGGCTCCCGAAGCTTTCGGTCGTGCAGAGAAAATTAGAGAAGCCACGCAAGCTATACAAGGTGGAAAATTCTCAGTTGTAGTGATAACTGGTGCACCAGGGTTTGGAAAGACAACGGTGGCAAACAAGGTAGCCCATGAACTCGCAAAACCGCAGCACTGTAGAACTGTATTTTACTGCTCTTTGAGATCCAAGGCAACTTTGGACGACGTGGCAACTTCGATGACCCTCGCGTGCAGTACAAACCAATCTCAGCCACCGGATAATTCGCGGCACTGGTTATTGAATTGGAGCAAGCAGCAATCGAAGTGCGTGACATTCGTGCTGGATTATGCTGATGACGCCATTGAGGCTCAGGGCAGTCAAAATGAGTTTGTTGACATGATGAGCGAAATGAGAACTTTATCGAGACAAAAAATCACCTTTGTGGTAACATCCAGAAAAACATTCAAAGCAGACAGAGCTCACCTCAAGATAAAGCCTATCAGATTAAGTAGCTTATGGCCGGAAGATGCTAAAGAGCTTTTGCTTTCGAAGGTTCGCTTGGGCAGCACTATTGAGCAACTGACGAAGACGGAAAAAATGGTTAAGTTGTGCGCTGGAGTCCCTATGGCTCTTTGCATTGTTGGCTCGTTACTTTCTTATCACAAAGAGGACAAACTAATTGCAAGTCTCGAGAAAGACGCTTTGGAGGTTATGCAGGACGAAGAGATGTCTCTAAAGAACACGATCCAAACTTCGTTTGATCTCTTAGATGCAGAAGAACAAAAGGCTCTGGCCATTCTGTCGGTTTTACCAGGTTCATTTGACGCGGATGCTGCTGACGCTGTGATTAAAGTCCTAACAGATTCTGAGGCCCAGTCAATGAGAATTTTACCGTCCCTAAAAAACAGGTCCCTTCTCGAGCAACCCAGCTTAGGCAGATACCAAGTTCACCAGCTTATCCAGGCATTTGCAAGAAAGGCTGGCCAAAAAAAATGCCCCCGTGCCTTAGATGACGGAGTAAAAGCAGCATGTGCTTACTTTGTCTTGCGTCTTTCGCAGAATGCTGAGTTGTACTGGAGCAAGGACAGGTGCAAAGAGTCCATCGAGGCTTTCAACCAGGATCGTCACAACTTTGAGCATTTTTTGGACGTCTATGTTCACGAAATGGCAGAGAGACCATTTGTTCATCACTTGCTGGAAGAGTCTACCAGTAGGTTTCTCGACAGGTTTCCGCAAAAATGCATGTACCTGGAAATGTGTCTTTTGCCGAGATTTTATGTGATGGTCCTGAAAGAGCTTTTGCTATTTTGTAACAAACGGAACAAAGTCGTCTGCAAGGTGGCCTTGTTGTGTCTTCTTGGACACGAAAAGCGGAAGGTCGGCAACCTGTCAGAGTACAAATCCCTCATGGAAGAGGCCAAACAATTTTATTTTGAGAATTACAAGGATTTTAAAATTCATGTGTTGACACAAGTCCTTTTCTTTAGTAGTTATGGACGCCTTCTTTTTGAAAAGAGACTACCAAAAAGGATGAGCGACAAGGTATATGAAGTAGCTTTAATATTGTGCAACAAAGAACTTAATGGCCATCCAGAAAGGGCAGCAACATTGCTGCAAATTGGGAAATCCCGAAGATGTTATGAGGCACTTAAAGAAGCCACAGATCTTTTCACAGATTGCCTTGGGGACCATTATATGACTGCTCAGGGTCATAAAGCCATTGCAGATCTCTGTTTCACACGTGGACTGAGTGACGACGAACTAGACCTATCTTTCTTTCATTACAAAAAGGCCATAGAAATGATGGAGGGATGTGGTATGGGGGGTCACAAGGAGATTACGCTGTCCCTAAAAAACTACGCGATTTGTCTCAAACTAAAACGAAATCTCCAGGAAGCAAACAATTTCTTAGAGAAAGCCAAGCGTGTGGCTGACATTGAGTTGGCAGATGATCACAGATGGAAAGTTATGATCGATACTCAACTGGCTCTCTTACGAGAGGATATTCGGCGAGTCCCGGAAGCAATTGCTCTAATGAGGGACGCCCTTGAAATGAATAAGAGGCTTCAACAAAGTCTGGATCGATTGGGGAACAAGCGTGAAATCAAGAAATTTCTGAGCCGTCATCCAGAAACATTAAGAAAGACACAGTCTTGACCATGAATTATAAATTGTTAGTATGGAAATATTGTGAGCAAACCTAACTCCTATTTGGCAAGTACAATACATTTTACAAATACACTACGCTCACTAATGCATACTTCTAACCATAAATATTATTCAATGATTTGAACGGGGATACTCTAATTAGTTAACGCGAACTTAAGGCCTCTTCATATGAGCTCGGTAACGTAGCCTCCTTTTCAGCCGTTTTTGGTGTCTCTCCCCCCTAGGGGGACAGATCGTGAAAGGGACAGAAAACGGCTGCAAAGGAGACTGCCCGGGCTGAATTTGTATTCTGTTCATATCAAAAATTTAAGCCCCGTCACCGAGATGAAAAAGACGGCAAAGGCAGACCAAAGAACTAAGAATACACACAAGGCATGCGTAGTCGGAAAAGAGTTCTCCCGGTGACCGGGCTGAAGTGTTCGTATGGGGAATTTTCCACCCCAGCCTACCGAGATCTCCGCCTCAGAAATCGACATTTTGGTAACCGGGCCAGCCCGCCCTCTGATATAAAAACATCGAGAATAAAAAAAAAAAAAAAAAAAGAATTTAACGGTGGGCTGAGTTCTCTGAAACCAAGCCAGCCCGGTCAAGCGGGCTCATATGAAGAGGCCCTTGTCTGAGTGGGTTGAAAGGATCACTGGGCGATGAAAGATATTGAGAGGGCATTGGAACGAAACGAGGAGGAACTCGCGAGACTTTTATGTCACTGTTTTGCATTCAGCTAGCTTAATTCTGCCTCTGAATTCTGTTGGGTTTCTCTTAAGCCTGCTCGTGACTTTTGACTTTAATCTGCCTTCAATCAATCAACAGCTGATTCTACGGTTCCAAGGGAAAAATAGGCCAATTACCTGTGAAGCATCACTAAAACATACAATTCCAACCAAAAAGGTCACCTTTTCTAAAGGCCGGGGCAGATTTATAAAGTATTGCTCCTAGTCCTACTGATGAAAGGAAATGCCACTGGAGTGTACGAAATAAAAATGAGCCGGTGTTTTGGCCTTAGTAAGGGCCTCATCATCGGAGCTCGGTAATCGGGCTGGCTCGGTTAGCGTGGTTAATTTTATCATGTGTTTAATGGGAAATTTCAGCGTGAAACCCAATGAACAAGCCTGTCCTCAGAAACCGAGATTTCGGCAAGCGGGCCAGCCCGCCCTCTCATATGAACACATCAAGACTTTCACAAAGGTTTTAGTAGTGAGGCGAGATCTCGGAAACCGAGCCAGCCAATTGCAAGTCAACTGACCGGGCTCATATGAAGAGGCCCAAGAGAAATAAAGAAGGGAAGAGAGGGCATCCCCCATACATGGCCTTCTCCATAGGTAATGCGTCTCAGGTTATTTTTAGGTTGACTCCCACGCAGTACAGATCCCAAGGGGATTAGGCAACAGCCAATCATATGGCGGGAATGTGTTCTCTGAGTGTGGGCTATCTGAAATTAGTATATACCACTCAAGTGAATACAGTCTAGTGATTAGCCAAGTACCATTTAACAATTATTCACCTCAGTGGCAGTGTCCACTTCGGTGAATAATGATCAAATTATTACCGCAAGTAAAATGCAGTAAACAAGCATAAGAATAATTAATAATATAGGTGTTAATGTTACGCCAAAGTCTTCTGTACCTGCGCAACCATATCATTAAGAAACTTATGTGTACTATGATCGTTCCGTGCTTCGATTACGTAAAATCTTTGACTTAAGCAAATGTCACGAGGCCTCTAATGCTATCAATCCCAACTTTTTGTTACAAACGAATAAAACAAAAATTCAACACAATGCTTTTCAACTGGGATGGATACGGCGTGGATGCAGCGTGATTAGGGCGCTAGATTTGTATGCGGATGTTCCGAGTTCGAATCCCGCTCTAACCACCAAATGGATTTGTCTTCGGTGGTCCCGAATGCAACTTCGGTGATCCCGAATGCAACTTCGGAGATCCAATGGTCCCGAATTCGACTCCGTCACGACTTGTAAATAACAAACTGATTGCCTCCTTTTAGTTGGGATTCTTAACGTTTTTGTGTTTATTTCAATTGTTACTTTCTACACACGGCCCCACAAGCTTGAAGCTTTAAATATTACTGTATATAAATAAAGGTTCTTTACTTTTTTTTACTTTTGTACGACGAAACGGAGTCTTTCACTTTCTATTTCCCTTGATAAGGTAATACTTGTATTTAACATTGTTGTGTCTTTCTAATCTTCTATCTTTATGTATTCTGCCAGTCGTTACAGTTCCTCCAACAGCTCTCCTTTGAGATTCTTCGACTTGTATACTGTCCACCATTTTCCAACATGTTGCCTTGGCAACACAAAGAAACTTAGCTTTGCGGCCGGGCATCTCAAGAACATCTCTCTGGCGGCGGTTGCCTAGCAGAGCCATTCAACGCGTCTCTCCAGCGCTGCTCTAGATGTTAATGGGATCATGTTTACTATAGGTGGTGTCGACTGATATATCGACCGATATATCGGTCGATATAGCGGCCGATACTCGGTCGATACTCGGTCGATACTCGGTCGATAGTCGGTCGATACTCGGTCGACAGTTGGTCGACAGTCGGCCGAGAGTCGTTCGAGAGTCGGTCGACAGTCGGTCGAGAGTCGGTCGAAAGTCGGTCGAGAGTCGGTCGAGAGAGCGATATCGGTCGATCTTTCGTAGACGCACCTCGACCGAGTATCGGTCAACTGTCGGTGGTACATCGGTCAACTGTCGGTGGTACATCGGTCAACTGTCGGTGGTACATCGGTCAACTGTCGGTAATATATCGGTCAACTGTCGGTGGTATATCGGTCAACTGTCGGTCGCATATCAGTCTTGCGTTAATTTAACAGGTGAGTCCAATGGCTTTATTTTTTAAGCGATGAGGTCATTAATTAATGTTATCATGCGATGGGGGAAAATGTTGCAGTGCGAGGCGCGATTACTTTATGAAGCGAACCGAAGAGCACGTACGATTTGTATTCACAAATTGTGCAAAACAGCAAAGTGTTTAACGATCAGTTATTAATAAAACGCGCTGATAATATCCACCAGAATACATCCACTTACTGTGGAAATGATTTTAATTTACAGCAATGAAATTACTTATGCGTTCTCGTTACATTATCTGACTTTTTGCTCTGTCCTTTCGCTTTATACTGTGTTCAAAATAAAGACGACCATGCGTAACAGACCGATATATCGGTCAAGTATCGACCAACTGTCGGCGAAGTGTCGGCGGACTACAAGCTATATCGGGCGACATACATCTCGACCGATATATCGACCGATTATCGATGGACCATCGATCGATTATCGACCGACTATCGGCCTACCGTCGACCGACTATCGACCGAGTAGCGACCGAGTATCGGCTGACTATCGACCGCTATATCGACCGATATATCGACCGATATATCGGTCGATATATCAGTCGACACCACCTATAGTAAACATGATCCCATTTCTCAAGGATGCATTTCTGAAAATGAAACACATTTAGGAGTACACTCTTTCCTGACGTTCTCTTTTACCTCTAAAGACAACTGGTAAATTTGTACACGGATCTCATGGATTTTTTCTGCAATTTCCGCGTATCAAACAGAAACTGTATGTATGAGCGGACACTGAAACAACACTGGCGAACTGTCAAATATTTATTGTGATAGGCAGAGTTAGTGACCCATGTAGAGGTCAGAAGCGCATCGTGCACACTCCAAAAATTTGCATCTAATTTCCTTTCGTTTGGGGATAAGGTTGTGTATGTGGGCTTGCACGGAAAGGGCATACAAATGTCCGCTTCGCCAGTTTTCAGTAGCTCTGAAGAAAAAACTAACGGTACTCGATTGGCAAGACTGCTTATTGATGGAGGGACACACGTTCTTAGAGAGTTTCTACACTCGTTGTATCCACCTGAAACATTGCCAACAGTGTTAAACAAAAACAAAGTCTTGCTTGAACATTTAAAGACAAGACGAAAGATATTTGAAGACCAGTGGGAAAAGCTGTATCCTTCTTCAGGTGAAGCACCAGATACCAAAACTTTTGACATTACGCTTTTACATTTACTGCTTCGCGAAATCTGCGGTTTGACAGAACCTTGCACTGGGTGGCACAATATGCCTGCTGACGAAGACGATTCTTCAGAAGCTCATATCGTCCGAATTAAATGCTTCAGAAACGAACTCTGTCACAGTATTTCCACTGACATTCCGAATGACGAGTTTGAAAGGAAATGGGCCACAATTTCTCGTTCTTTGGTGGCTTTGGGACTCGATCCAAAGCAAATAGATCTTCTCAAGTCTGAGGCTATCGATCACAATACCAAAAGTCGTATAGGAGAAGCCATGAACTTCGTGAGCCAGTGCGAACGAAGAATGAGCAATATGGAGCAGGAAGTGCAGCAAATGAAAGGGCAAATCTCAAGCTTAAAGATTCAGGAGGCTTGTACTTCTGAGGTTTCAAGCTGTCTGCCAGATGAGGTTCCTGAAGCTTTCGGTCGTGCAGAGGAAATTCGAGAAGCTACGAAAGCTATACAAGGTGGAAAATTCTCAGTTGTAGTGATAACTGGTGCACCAGGGTTTGGAAAGACGACGGTGGCAAACAAGGTAGCCCATGAACTCGCAAAACCGCAGCACTGTAGAACTGTGTTTTACTGCTCTTTGAGATCCAAGGCAACTTTGGACGACGTGGCAACTTCAATGATCCTCGCTTGCAGTACAAACCAATCTCAGCCGCCAGATAATCCGCAGTACTGGTTATTGAATTGGAGCAAGCAGCAATCGAAGTGCGTGACATTCGTGTTGGATTATGCTGATGACGCCATTGAGGCTCAGGGCAGTCAAAATGAGTTTGTTAACGTGATGAGCAAAATGAGAACGTTTTCGAGACAACTAATTACCTTTGTGGTGACATCCAGAAGAATATTTAAAGCCGGTAGCTCTCATCTCAAGATCAAGGATATCAGATTAAACAGTTTGTGGCTAGACGATGCTAAAATGCTTCTGCTTTCAAAAGTTACCAGCGATGAAGTAGTGAGGCAAAAACTGACTCAGACGGAAAGAATCGTTGGGTTGTGCGGTTGCGTCCCTTTGGCACTTTGCATCGTTGGTTCTCTGCTTTCAGACTACAGAGAAAACGAGTTGATTTCAAGTCTAGAGAAAGAGCCTTTCAAAGTTATGGAGGACGATGAAATGTCCCTGAAAAAACACGATCCAGACTTCCTTTGATCTACTGAGTCCACAAGAACAAAAGGCTTTGTCCATTTTGTCGGTGTTTCCTGGTTCATTTGATTCATGTTCTGCAAAGGCAGTGATTTCAGCACTAACTGACGTAGATTCGGAGACCCAACCAACGCCAAGAATTCTACGTTCCCTGAAAAACAGATCTCTTCTGGAGCAGGCAAGGTCAGGTAGATACCAAGTTCACCAGTTAATCCAGGCGTTTGCCAACAAGACTGGTAGGGATAGATTTCCAGGTGTGTTGATTGACTTGGAAAAGGTGGCGTGCGACCATTTTGTAGGGTGTCTTTCTGACAATACCGAGATGTATTGGAGCAAAGACAAATGCAAAGAGGCAATCGAGGCCTTCAATGAAGACCGTCACAACTTTGAGCATTTCTTGCAAATTTTTGCTCAAACAACGTCGGAGAAACTGTATCTTGATCCATTACTGGAAGCGTCCACTAGCAGGTTTCTTGACCAATTTCCACAAAAATGCATGTATTTAGAAATGTGTCTATTGCCAAGTTTTTATACCAAGATTCTCCAAAAGCTTTTACTGCACTTTCACACAGGAAACCAACCCGTCCACACAGTGGAACTTTTATGCCTTCTCGCGAACGAAAAGAGAAAGGTTGGCAACCAAAAAGAGTATTTCAATCTTATCGAAAGGGCAAAGCATGTCTACCATTGGAATTACACTGAATTTGGAGCCAAAGGTTTGTCACAAGTGCTTTTCTTTAATAGTTATGCTCGCTTTCTTTTTGAGAAACGGTTACCAAATGCAAAAAGAATGTGCAATGAGGTTTATAACGTTGCTTTGGAACTGAGCAATAAGAAGCTTTCAGGACATCCTGAGAGGGCAGCGACTTTGTTGTTTATTGGTAAATGCCGCAAGAGTATCCCAAGTCTTCAGGAAGGAACGACTCTTTTCATTGCTTTCCTCGGCGAACATTTTATGACTGCTCAGGGTCATAAAGCCATCGCAGACGTTTACTTCGCACATAGGAATACAGAAACCGAACTAAACATGGCTATGTTTCACTACCAAAAGGCCCTAGCCATGTTTGAAAATTGTGGCATGGGTGGCCACAAAGAGACCACGTTAGCTTTGAAAAACTATGCCATGTGTCACAGACGAAAAGGAAACTATAGGGATGCAATTGTAATTCTGGACAAAGCAAAGCAGGTGGCAGACATGGAGTTGGAGAATGACCACTTGTGGAAGGTCATCATTGAAACTCAACGAGCTCTCCTGCATGAGGATTGTGGAATGTTAGAGGAAGCTAAAGCAATCATGATGGATGCGTTAGACATGTGTCTGAGGCTGGGACACACTATAGATCGCCTTGGAAACAAGCGTGAAATCTATCGTTTTATTTGTTGTTATGACTGTTATCCGGGAACACTTTCGGATCTGAATGCATACAAAAGAAATCAAGCGAGCAAATTGTCTTAAAAAGTCCTCGGCTCCTCTCTACCAGATTTAATTGTGACAGTAAAGGAAAGATGAGTAGAGTGCATCAGTTCAGTGAAATAAAAAACTGAAATTTTTCAAGACAATGAAAAGTGGTTGAGAATTTTCATGACAATAAGAACTCCAAAAATCAAATGACTGTCTGAAACAGAAAGCAGGCTAGTGAGTAGACACCGCACACAATTCGATTCCTTGCCGCCTTTCAGAAATAGGGAGGCTCACGTCGACTGCCACTGAATAGATAATAGCGACCTTCAGATCAGAGTACGAGTAGGACTACGAGTACAAGCTTTCCCTTGTGAGAACGCGCACTTATAAAGATTTCGACCTGAAAACCTAATGCGCGTGCGCAGAACGGAAAACTCGTACTCGTAGTCGTACTCGTACTCCGATCTGAAGGTCGCTAATTTCCGAGTTCACTGGCTTCAGCCTCTTCTTCAAAGCGAGTACGAACTCCTTGTGCCGCATATTGTACAAGTGTGCTTATGTGACGTCCTCTCTGTTTTTCCCGGTTGCGATGTCATCAAGGCGGCCATGTTTCAGTTTAGCTCGGCTGTGGCTCGATAGTAAAATCTTGTGTTTTGAGGACTGTTTTTTAGCCTCGCCTTGTCGTTCCACATATCAGTTTAGGGAAACTCACTATCGCACTCAATAGGACTCGTTTTGAAAAAGAGGCTTAAGTGAACTCGGCAGTGGCGTGGTTTTGTGCAATAAATGTTAGCAAGAATTGTTAAGTTTTGATTTTTCGTTTTAGGGCCCGCGTTACGCGACGGTTCTTCAAAATTCGTCCCACAAAATAGATTAAGCCTTTGAAATGTAGAAACACTTAGGAAATACAATTTATGGAGTCCTTGAAGATTACCCTAACCGGAAACTAAAAAAATCTTAAAATTGTGGCTTTGTACTTCCGATCGGTGGTGAATAAAATCTATTGCAAGAATGTCACTTGTTCATGTTCAAGGGAATTGATTTCATCGTTTTCTTGATTGTGTCATTGATTTTATTTTCTTTAAAAAACAAGGAAAATAGGGAAACATTCTTTTAGCTGAATCAGTATTAATACGTACATACCAGGTTCTGTTTTAACCTTTGTTAACGCGCGGCTTAATTTGAAAAAAAAAAAAAAGACAACTGGCTATGTAAAATTTTCTTCCAAGGCTCGTAGTTTCCATAGAAACGTCATTACATATTGACATTAAGGCTGAAAAGTCTTCTTTTTAAAAACGAATCACTTGTAGTTAAATTTTTGTTGTTCCCCTTTTGCATTTCGTCCACGTTTTGATCAAATTGGGAAACTCAATTGATTTATCGGAAAGAATGTAAATGTTATGTAAAATTTACTTTTCCCAGTCTTAACCTTTCTCAAGGCGTAAGTTTTACTGCAACGAAACTCCCAGTTGGCGGTACATAAATATATGCATTCCAAAAAGGACGCGCCACGTGTAAATTGGCGCCAAGGTCTTATTGTTCAAGATTTAACTAATCAGAGTGTACGAGATACAGATATAAATGCCGTGAACCAATCAGCGCTCTGTATGGTTTGTTTTGGGGCGCGAAATTCTGCCTTGGGGAAGTGATATGAAAGAACAGCTGATCGATGGACACAAAAGCGATTAGCATCTTTCAAGCATATTCGAAACACTGGCATATTGGTGAGAATATCCGAAAGGGACATGAGTTTTACGATAACACTCGAAGGAACATTTTCTAGTTAATTAAGAAAAGGGAGTTTTGCAGCTATCGCGTGAGGCGTTGCGAGATAATAAGGAAATCGGCAATAGTGTTTTAGTGACATTCGGAGCTTGAATTCATAATAGATGAATTTTTGGCCGTCAGTATGATTTAGTCTTTTACAGATACTGGTCTTAGCTGCGGACGGACATTTAAACGGGTTTCATCTCGTTTCGATCAATTCACCACAGTAATCAATGTCACTCGGAGAACTAGATAGAAAAGGTATCTTTAATAGTAGCGTTTCTGACTGAACGGAAAAGCCAGGCTCTCGTAAGTAACCCCAGATGTATTCAAGATTTGGACGTTTTCTGCCGTCAGGTTTTGTTTCACCGTAAAAAGTCTTGGCCGCCACGGAAACACAGGTTTGTTTGGAACTAGTTGCCTCGTTTGAAACTAGGGGAAGAAAGAAGGTGTAGAGCGTTTTTACGTGCTAAAGACAGGTACATTACTCTTGGTTTGTGAAAACAGCGAGGTTCCGATCAGTGTTATGAGTCAATCGAGGAGACCACGCAAGACCCGTTCTCGATCCTCGCACACAAAAGGATCTCGCGAGGAGTCGCGATTTGGTATACGGTATCTCCACCATCACATGTTTACGGGCGACACTCCTGTCGAAAAGCAACTGTGCCCTCATGAGTGTAAATGCGGCACAACTATGTCTTCGCTCTACAGCGGGAGAACACTCGTTCTACTGACGATCTCTATTCTATTCCTATTAATCGGAGTGACTTTTATGCTTGTGGGTTATTTAATTCCACGCAGACCGGTTGTTTACTTGGAGAAAAGCGATGGTTCGAGAAAAGTCGTTGACCAGAGCGCTATCAACTTCAACACTCTGTTGGACGATTTCACTTTGGTTGGAACGGCTCTTGTGCCTTTAGGAGCCTTAATGTTCTGTGTCATTCTTATTGTACCTGTTTGTCGCTCTTCATCGGGCCACAAGAAGGGACAGTATATAAAAGCCCCAACCGAAGAATCTAGAGCGATAAGCTTAGCGTCAAAAACCAAAACAGCGGATAGTACCGCATCGGTCGCGTCAGAAGACATCAGATCGGTGAGCAGTGCGTCTTCCGCCTCAGCTATTCAGAAAATCCCAGTTTTGGCCCTTGTACACAATGTTCAACCCGAGAAAAAACCTGACAGTTTAGGAAAAGGAGGAGAATTCAAAATGAAAACTGGAAAATGGAAAGATTCTTTTGATGAGGAGAAGGAAGAGGAATAGCTTAATGAACAAAAATCACTTCAGTTTCACGCAAAATTGAAAGGAGCGCGAACAGGGAAAAAAAAGCTTGCATATCTGACTAATCAAATGTATATGGTCTCTGTTATTTTTATCGTTTGCTTTTCGACTCTTGTAGTCAAATTTCAGTTCAAGAATATTTCCCGTGAACAAGGATCTACCAGATCATAAATAAAAGAAGATTATATCAATATTTTTTTCCAAAAATAAATGACATGCCGAACGGAACTTAAAACATCCGGAATAGGAAAGGACTGCCTGTCACGATGGAAGAAAACGAAGGATAAAAAAATTGTCGATTGGTGATATTTGTTCAGGAAAATGAAACTGTCTCTAATGGCGGAAACGAGTCACATCGAATAAAGAGGGCTTTAATCATTCATGTAGCTTGTCTCCGAAGTTCGAGCTACGAATCACACACTTTCCTTGTGACAATTGAATTAAACAGCTGTTCAGACAACGCTCGGGAAACACAAATATATGGGTCAATGGTTTCGAAAAACTATGCGTTCAACGGAACTTCCAGCTTTCCCGCCGACCCATGCAAATCAGGTTTACACTGACGATCAGATTGGCTTAGTGGCTTTGAACTCTTCTTTGACAGCTATAGAATCTTTGAGTTCGTTCGCTGGCTGTTAGGAAGCGGTTTGTGTGCTTTCGATGAGGTCTTTGAGTTAGTCAGCCAATAGTTACCTCTAGTGTTAATTGAGCGATGTCACGGCGGTTTTGTTGATTCTCAAGTTAAAACTATACCAAATCGGATCTTATTTCTTTTTCATATGCCTTAAATTTACCTTGGAATTTAAGAGGAACATGTCAAATTAATTTTGGCATGAAGAGCCATTCGTAATACACTTTGGCTATATTTTTCTGAAAGTAGGTTTGTAAAAGTTGGCGCTAGATGACTTTTTCAAGTTGCAATCCATTTCCACCGTTGCCATCCGTAACAACGTACAGAAAACGGTAAATACTGAATCCGCTCAGTTCAGCACCAGCCGTAATAAAGAAACAACCGTGGCATTATTTTTGGGTTTCGTGTGGTTTAAAGACTTCTTTAAGCTCTCCAGAATGAGTCCAAAATAGCGTGACATAGCCCGTTTAACCTGACAAATAGCGAAGATACCATGGCAACCCGTCCATTTTGGGAGCTTTTCATCAGAACCCTAAGTTTATTGTAAGTTTTCTTCCAAAGAGAGGTTAAATAACAACACTAAACTAAAGTGAGCCTTATGTTTCGACCGAGCTCATCAGTTCATAAAGTGTCTTTGATGCAGATACTCTGCAAAAGTCTGAATAGTAGTCTCCGCTAGCTGTACACTGGTGTAACTGTAAGTCTGCTGCCTATGGCCTATGGTACAGGGGATCTTAATACCCGAGAATACATAAAGTATCGAATCAGCTAGGAGATGAGCACGAGGAGAGAACAAAGGCGGTGAGGGTATTCCACCATTCATCAATATCAACAGTCTATTCTCACCTGGGGAATACACGCGCAAAAGCCAAAATAAGGCACTGTACACGCCCTAAAGTCCCGGCGTGATCCAGGAGAATGCATAGCATTCTCACGTGCCTTCCTGCCCTATCTAAGAGTAGTTACTTGTTTATTCAGTCAGTTCCAGCAAAGTTTAAGGTCTCTAGACCCTTGCTAGGAGATTTCTCCCCACCCTCCTCCCCGCAGCGATGGAATATATTCTCTCTTGGCCTACCGACTCGCAAAGCCTCAGGCCGATTCTCCCATATCTTAGTGCGTCTGGGCTCATTTGGCTTTGTGTGTCGGTGGACCTGGTGAGAATATATTACTATGTGGTTGGGTGTGTTACCTACTACAGTCAGAGGGAGGGAGCCAGTGGGGAAATTACCGTCCTAGAAGTCGACGCAAGATAAAGGTTGCTCGCGAAGGAATGAGTGAAAACGAGATTCGAAAAGCCAACCGTTTCTGATCATCATTGGAGCGGTTAGATAACAAACACAAGTGACCACGCTGAACTTTGCGCTCTGAAAACTTACCCTTTATCTGAAGCATCTCACATATGTCTCTCCAGTGGTCACTCATGGTTTCACATGAACTGGAATTTTTGCCAACATAATTTCGTCTTGAATGAGGCTCGAACCTGTTGCGGCATGCTTTTGCGTTTCACAGGACGCTACCAACTGAGCTATCATGATCAAGCCAACTGAAAGCTGGTTCTTATTCAGTTCAAGTCGTAGGAGGTGACTTTGGAATTAGTGACAATCGGCAAATGCATCACTACAATATATTAAATGTTTTTCATGTTAGAATGATGTCCAAGCGATGACAGTTTAACTTACAGTACGGAAATTATGCACGGAAAACTCCGAAATATTTGATGCACGTCTAATAATAAAGAGTTTATGGATGCAGTGACGTCATTTCTCGGAAAAAGTATTTTAAAAGCGTATTGATTCTGGGAACTGCAAATCCAGTCACAGGTTAATAAAAACTTTTGCTTCTAATGCAACTGGGTAGTTTGGAGAGCTCGAGAAAGAAAGAGCGCAGCATTTTCCTTACATTGGTTTCTGTGAACAAGGAGTGCTGGTGGTTTGTGTGAACAAGACTGCTGGTGAGTAAAAACGATTAATATATATCGATATATATATATATATATATATATATATATATATATATATATATATATATATATAGCTCAGTGAATATTGGTGAATATTTATCTCGACTACCTCTCGGTAAATATTCACTTCCGCCTTCGGCGAATAATTGTTAATTATTGCCAGACTTAGGCCACCTGAATGACCCTGAGTAGATGGGAATGAAAGCTTTTACAAGGGATCTTAACAGAAAGAGTTGTGGTTGACTCCACTGTATCTTATTTCTAAATCAGACGTTGATCATCACTAAATTACCGTAAAGCCACCCCCATTACTATTCATTCTTCGCTTTAATTGGTCCAGTAACTGCCAAGGTATTGTAATAGAATAGAATGAACGGGAGCTTACCTAGAATAGACGAGAACGTTATTTGCATTGTTTGTTTCCCAGAATCGAAGATATTTATTCAAATATTGAACTTATATTGGGCAGGAACGAGGATAATATTGGAGTTTCGGGCTATGTCATACTTCGGAAACCGAACAATTTCTCCTGTTATCAACAGCCTTTTGATATAACAGATAGAAAACCACTGACGCTTTCTTTCAAGTTCCATAAAATTATGCGACATTTTTTGGTTATGAAAGATCCGTTTGCCACCCCTCGGGCAATAATACCAAACTTTTTTTTTTTTTTTTTTTTTTAATTTAAATATTTTTATTGATAATCACATAAAAAATAATTACATTTACAAAAACAAAACACTTTGACAAGAGACATTAACAGAGTAAAGCAAGATTAATTAATTAACAACAGGGCAATGAAATAATATGGAGTTAATACAGTCAACTTAAATAAGGTCTCAGTATCCACTTTTTTTTAAAGAATTCTTTGTTGCCGATTTTTTCTTCTGTTTCATATTTAGCGATGATCTTGGCTCTAAATCCATAAATGTTTGGAGGGATTTGTTTGCTCCTGCAGTCCCACAAATAGAGTTTTCCAATAATTATAAAATAGTTCAGCAACTGAAGTAAAGGGCAAGCATTTTCCGTCAAAATTCCATAGAGCACATTTTCCAAGCAGAGACAGATTCGTTGTTTTGAAATAAGGCACCAATATAGTTCAAATTCACTCCAAAACTGTTTAGAGCGTGAACAGTAATAGAGCAAATGGGTTAATGTTTCAGGTTGATTGTCACAGAAAGTACATAAATCATTTGTTCTAAAACCTATTTTATACAACTTTGTATTTGTATAAAGAATTGAGTTAATTACTTTGTACTGGAAGGCTTTAACATACGATTCGACAACAATAGAGTGTGGCAGCTGAAAAATTTGCTTCAGATTGTCGCTGTTAAAATGAAAGTTACTCTGTAATTTTTGAATAATATTGGGCGGTTTAGCTTTTTCTCTGATGAGCAGGTTGTAATAATCCTTTGATTTCCCTTTCGTAACATCAAAATTATTGTCACCCACCACAAATGTTGGTGAGTTTATGGAAGGATACCTGTGATAACTTCTTAACGATAATGGAATGGACCTGCGTAAGCCCGCCCATTCTAAAATATTTGTTTTACATATTTTTTTAGACAGTTGATTATAAGAATCAATACTGTTCAGACTAAATAAAAGGTCCTGAATGCAAATGACTCTCGCCTTAACATCTTTACTTTTATTTCTTTGTTATTCCAGATTATCATTTTCCAATCTTCTTCAGTGGCAAACGTTTCACGAAATTGCGACCACCATAACAAAAGTTCCTGATAGAATTGAGAAGTAATTGTGTAATCCGAGCTATTGTAGTTGCAGTTAAAAAAGAACAATCCCCCAACGGAGCTCAGTATGTGTTGGAGGTAGCTTTTCCAAGTTCCATTAGTTCCACTAAAGATACGTTTTAACCAAGCTAATCTCAATGATTTAACCATGCACTCGAGATCAACCATTCTTAGTCCTCCCTCTTCGTATTCGTTTATAACTGAAGCTCTCGTTACCTTATCTACACCTTTCCAGAGAAATTTAAACAGTATTTTATTCAGTTCTTTAAGTAATTCCTTGGGAGTTGGAAGGATCGAGCAAATGTAAATGTACTTAGGGATAAGAAAGGATTTGATTATTGTCACCTTACCGTATATCGACAGGCCTCTAGCTGACCATATATTAATCAGTTTTTTAATTGAATCCAGTCGTTCTATAAAATTCTTTTCTTTAAGCAATTTTTGGTCATACGTAAAATATACACCTAGAGCTTTTATTGGCTTGTCCGGCCATTTAATACCAAATGGTTTTTCTTTAAAATGTCTCTTAGATCCAATCCACATACCTTCCGTTTTTGAACAGTTAATCTTGAGTCCGGAGAGAATTTCGAATTTGTCAAGTAGTTCAAATAATCTTCCGGCCGAGCTTGTGTCAGCTAACACAGCGGTTGTATCGTCTGCAAACTGTAAAAGCTTAGTTTCCTCAGTTCCTATTGTGATTCCTTTAATTGACTCTTTTTGTCTTATAGCAATTGCCAAAGTTTCTACAGCAATTATAAATAAGTAAGGAGAGAGTGGATCACCCTGCCTAACACCGCGATCCAGAGTAAAGAAGTTAGAACTCACGCCATTGTTTATAACACAGCTTTGAATACTGTTATAAAAGGTTTTCACCCATTGAAGAAAGTCGCGACCAAAGTTAAACTTTTTAAGACTCTCGATGAGAAATTCCCATTCCACACTATCAAAAGCTTTTTGAAAATCTATAAACAGCAGTAAACCTGGGATGTTTTCCTTAGCTGTGAAGTCCATAATATCGAAAATGGAACGTATTGTTTCACCAATGAAACGATCTTTAACATAACCAGTCTGGTTGTAGTGAATGATACTGGGTAACACCTTTTTAACCCTTGTTGCGATCACCTTGGACATGATTTTCGTATCTACATTAACAAGAGATATTGGCCTCCAGTTTTCGAGGAGCGCGCGATCTTTTCCGCTTTTCTCAAGCAGAGTAATTACAGCCTGTTTTTGTGAGCATGACATTTCCCCTTTTTCGAAACATTCATTTGCGCAATCGATAAAACTTTCGCTTATTAAAGGCCAAAATTTTCTATAGAATTCAGCTGGAATGCCATCATTTCCAGGGGTTTTATTACTCTGAAAGCTATCCAAGAGTCCAGAACATTCTTCTGAAGAAATTAAACCTTCACATGAATTTTTTTCCTCCTCTGAAAGCTGGGGAATATTTAGATCGTTCAAAAATAAAGATATTTTCTCTCCAATATTAGGGCTATTAATGCTGCTTTTGTACAACTCTCTGTAAAAACGCTCTTGTTCTTTTAATATACAGTACGGATCCGTTGTAATTTTACCATTTATGCACAGTTTTCTTATATGTTTCTTAACGTGGTTCCTTTTTTCTAAGTTTAAAAAATATTTTGTGCTTTTCTCTCCATGTTCATGCCATCTAGCCCGTGCTCGTATTATTACGCCTTTGGTTTTTTCTTCGTAAAACGACTCCAACTTCTCCTGAACTACGTTGTAATAGGTTTTGTTATGGTCGTTTGGATTATTTTCAAGTTTACTTTTTGCTTTAGTTAATTCTTCCTGAAGGTCAAATTCCTTTTTCCCCCTTTCTTTTGCCTTTCTTTTGGAGTATTGAATAGCATGAGCTCTTATGTTATATTTAATCCAATCCCATATCATTCGATTATCTGTAAATTCTTTCCGACCTTCCGCTATCCAAAGTGGAATCATCCTGGTTACATCTTCTTCGTAGTCTTCATCATCTAACAGTGAGCAGTTCATTTTCCAGTTTCCTGGCCCTTTCAATTCGTCCTCAAGCTTTCCGAGTTCTAAAGAAATTGCATCATGATCTGACCGTACAGCCGGGATTATTTCGGTCAATTCTACAAAATCGCTCAGGTTGTTAGATATCAACCAGTAATCGAGACGACAAAACACTGGGGGAGATTTTTGGCTCCATGTAAAACTTTTTATGTCTGGATTTTTGGCTCTCCAGATATCCACTAAATCTAATTTACCTTTGAAATCTTCAATACAAGAGATAACTGACTTCCTTTTTGTACTTGCTCCGCCTTTTTTATCGAGAAACGGATCGAGTGGGCAATTTAGATCTCCCCCTAGTATGATGTTATCCACAGAATCCAGATTTTCATTTTGTAAAATTGAAAGTAGGCTGTTGAAAAAATTCACTTGGTCTTTATCTTTGTTTGGCGCATAAGCATTAATCAGCACATAGTCTTTATCTTGGATGCAAGCTTTTAAAATAATGTATCGCCCCTCGGGATCTACAATTTTATGATTAATGCTGCAATCAATACCATTTTTAAACAAAATCGCAACACCTCGCGAATTGGAACTCCCGTGGGAAGATATCATCTCAGCACCCCATTCATTTC
The DNA here is from genome assembly GCA_014634185.1 of Astreopora myriophthalma. Taxonomy (NCBI): domain Eukaryota; kingdom Metazoa; phylum Cnidaria; class Anthozoa; order Scleractinia; family Acroporidae; genus Astreopora; species Astreopora myriophthalma. The sequence goes on from BLFK01000271.1 coordinate 857,698, forward strand.
TCCATTGATTCTCTGTAGCAGCGATCGAGTGCGTCTCTTGTAAAAAAACAAGGTCTGCTTTACGTTTACGACACCAGAGAAATATGGTTCTTCTTTTGCGGAAATTACTTAAGCCCTTCACATTGAGCGATATTAGTTTAAAAGCACTGAACAACCGATGTCACTATATGCAAATTGTGGGACTGCATAGCTGAAAACAAAAGAGCCGAACGTGTAATTGAACAAACGAAAGCGTGAATGTAGACTACTTTGAAAGCGAGTAAAGGATACTGATTTTGCATGGATAAAATTAATAAATACTTGCAGGAAGCGAAAATTAGAATAGAAAAAACACATGAGAAAAAAAAATACCAAATACAACACTAAAAGATAAGAAAAAGGAAAAAATACAGGGACACACATTGACCACCAAAACACTAGCCGAAACATACTCCCTTGAGATACTCAATTGAAGTATTTTAAGACGGTACTAACCATTCGACAATTTTGAATATTGTTTTTCAGAGTCTGATTAGCTTCATTCTAACTTAAAGTTGTTGTTGTTGTATTGCACCCGTAGTACTTTAAATTAGTTGAACAGATCTATGTTCGTTCTTTGATCTACTTAAAATCCTCAGGGACATTTGTAACATCATACTTTAGTTCTCCTATGTACAGATATCTACCAATCACTTTGGCCTCTGAACCTTGCTCCTTTGCCTTGAACATCGCCTTTATTAGCTTCCTTCGTTCATCTTGTATAGCTTTTGCATAATCAGCAGTTATGTAAGCGTCCTTGAACCTTGTACTCTCTTTAATTCCCTTCTTCCTGGCAAAAACTTGGTCTCTGTCTTCTCGGCAAACGAAGCGAGCGATGATCGGTCTGTGTTTGTTTTCTTTTCGCTTGCCAATTCGATGCACTGCATGAAATCGAATTTGTGCAGTGTCCATTTGCAACTCCTTTTGCAAAATGCTGAGAATAACTTGTTTCGGCGAGTGGTTAACACCTTCTACTTCTGATTCTGGGATATTATGAAATTTTAGATTCTCGCGCCGAGTATAATCTTCCAGCTCTATAACTTTGTCTCTTTCCTCCTTAAGCTCACCTTGGGTTTTTGTCAGAAGCGCTCGCATTTCTTGCATCTCGTCCTCCTGTACCGTTTTAGAGTCTTTCAGAGCTTTGGTTGCCTCTTTCATATCTTCAATGGTCGCCCATATTTCCTCTACACTTTTTTCCACGTCTTTAATATTGCTCTTCAACATATCAATTTCTTCCTTCATTTCCTGCCTCAGGCCACATAATCCTTCGTGCAGCTTGGCAAAGTTGCTTTCCATATTCGCCGTTAAGTTTTGAATTAAGTCCCTGAGTGATTTTGTTTCCTCTTCTTCTTCGTTCATCCTCGCTTTTTTCAGTTCGGTGTTGGCTGAAGCAGAACTAGAGCTAGAGCCTCTTTCTCCTCTTTTGGATTTAGTCATAATCTGGTTCAAAATAACCGAGGTTTTCCCTTCTTGAGATTGCTCTTCACATCGCGTGGCCTTTCGCCATGACGCTCGGCCCAGTCCAATACCAAACATTTTTGCTTTTGAGTTGAAGTCTAATGATTTTTCCTTCTTATGGTAACAGCCTGTGAAAAACTAAAGATCATTTCGTAAATAAACCCCTTCAGGCGGCTTGTATATATATGTCGGCTGATAATGTCCGCGGCTGAGAGATCCGAAAAACGTCCGAAAAATGAATATTTGGCCGGGAAGCGAATTTTGAGGTCAATCTCTCAGCCAAGGACATCATCAGCCGACATACCAGCAAGCTAGAAAGGGGTTTATTTATTTTGTAGTATGAAAAGAGTTCGTATTGTGTATGTAGAGGCATCAGACAATAAGAGACTCATGACATCATCTCCTAAATCCGGCACCAATACTCCTACATCCGAGGGGAACAATGTAAACAAAAGAGCCGAAACTTGATTGGTTACGGCATTTATCTCAGGTGCTGTTAAATAGCAAGAAAAGCAGGAATATTTCTGAGAAACAGCAATGTGCCAGCTAAGCGTTGTCTCGAAAGGTGATTTCGTTGGTATTGTATGAAGACATTTCCGGTGAAAACTAAATGGCTCAATTGCATGGTGCTCCATTCTAGTGCCATAAAACTACGCAACACCTTCTCGTGGCGACAATCAAGGTAGTGATTAACCTCTGTTCAAACGTATTATAGCCATGACTTGTGTACAGAGCAGGCAGAAAGCGAATGAGTTGTTATCAGGCAACTTCTTTGGAAGTATATAGTTTTCTACTGGCTCAGTTCTATCGGCCATTAGAATGGCATCTTCACCGTCTTGGAAGCTTCGCCCTTTTCTGAAAATTATCGGAGTGGAAAAATCAGGGCACAATTTGTCAGGCTATCTTTTATGATTTCGTATCACTGTTCATTCCCTAGGAGGCGTCGTTGGAACCGTCTATTTCAAGTTTGAAACGTACAGGTGTAAATTGAACCTCGCGGGTCGGTTTGGTCGTTGCACCACTTTTTTATGGCAAAACTAGACGGGGTTGGAAACTTCTCGAAATAGATGTTACTAAAATTGTAAACCGTGAAGCTACGTAGTCTGATTTGCATGTGTAAGTATCATAAACAAGCTGTAATGAATATTAAATTAACAGTTACCTTTGAGCCGCTTTAGGTCATTGGGCGCGGTATAGACAAGAACCGATGGTACTAGTCAAATTTTCTTTATACGAACAGTGCCTTGATGGCATGCCAAGGTAATGATCAGCCTTTGCTCAAGCTTATACAATGGCTTATCTTTTGCAGACAAGACTTCCGATCAATTAAAATGGCATCTTCACCTATCGAACGTCGAACAGTGGAGGAGCAAGTGGAACGATGGCAGAAATTGCAACAACAAGAAAGTGATTACGAGTATAGCAGTTGTCTCCCGGACAAAGTGCCAGTGTTTGGTCGTTCTCAAGAGATAAACAAAGTAAAAGATCACATCCAAAGCGGAACAGTTGCTGTTGTGCTGATTACTGGTGGACCGGGATTTGGAAAAACAACTGTTGCTAAGGAAACGGCCCATGAATTAGCAAAACCAGAAAACGGAAAAACTGTGTTATTTTGCAGTCTTCTGGCAAAGAAAGCATTTCACGAAGTAGCCACTGAAATGATCCACTCATGTGGCAAGATGCCTGGGCAATTGCCAGAGAATCTGAGTCAATGGCTCAAGGAGTGGAGCAAACAGACCCAAAGCCCAATCACTTTTGTCCTTGACAATGCAGATGGTGTCCTGGAGTCGGATGCAGACCGAAACCTATTCTTAGCCACCTTGCGTGCCATGAGAATGCTGTCGAGGAAAAACGTCACATTTGTGATTACATCTAGAACGACCTTCCAAGATCCAGACCTGTCAGTGATTGAGGTAAGGTTAAGCCCTCTGTTACCTGGAGAAGCTGAAAAGGTACTTATTTCCCGAGTCAACCGTGAAGAGAACCAAATTGAGAAGCTTTCCAAGACCGATAAAATAGTCGAGCTTTGTGGTCGTGTCCCTTTGGCACTGTCTATCGTCGGCTCACTTCTGTCAGATTACCCCGAAAACAGGCTTATCGAACGTCTTGAACGGGACCCTATGACCGTGACCCTGCTGGAAGGTGATGCCGGTGAATCATTCTATAAAGCGATCACGAATTCGTTTGACCTCCTGACACAAGCTGAACAGGATGCGTTGGTCGTTATGTCCATATTCCCCGGATCATTTGATTGCAATGCTGCGGAAGCCGTTTTGAAAGAGTACTCGGACCGTGGAAGTCTTCCGTTTTTGACCTTGCGCTCCTTAAAGAGGAAATCCCTCGTTGAACAGGTACCTTTCCGTAGGTACCAGTTGCATCCTCTCATCCGCACTTTTGCCCAGAAAACTGGTGAAACTAAAGATCCTCAGCTTTTACGTAATGGCGAAAACTTGGCCTGTGAACACTTTGTGTCCCTTCTTGAGGAAAATGCACTGCTACACTGGAGTAAAGACAATTGTAAAGCATCCATTGACGCTTTCAATGACGAAAGGCATAACTTTGAACATTTTCTTCAAATTTTCGCTTTTCGACTGGAGGGCCAGGATCAGGAGATCGTGGACTCTTGCCAAAATTTCCTCGAAGATTTTGCACAAAAGTGCATGTATTTAGAAAAGTGTACTCAGCCCAAGTTTTACATTCAGTTCCTGGAAAGGTTATTAAGGTCTTTTAAGTCAGACCAACAGCCAGTGCACTCAGTGGAATTGTTATGCTTACTTGGACATGAAAAGCGAAAAGCAGGGGAGAAGGAAGAGTACGACAAATGTATGAAAAAGGCCGATAAACTCTATTCGAAGAAAAAAACTGAATTTCATTCCAAAGCGTTCTCTTATTTATCTTAACAGTAAAGCCCGCTATCTCTCAGAAAACGCGATTCCCTACAAACCAATGGAAGTCTACCTAACTGCTCTGGAAATCTGCGAAGCTAAAATTCCAAACCACCATGAAAGAGCTGCAACCTTGATGTTTGCTGGAAGATACGCAAAACGCCTCAAGCAAAACGCCGAGGCTGAAAACAAGTTCAGGGAAGCGTTAAAGCTTTTCACTTCACTCCTTGGTGATCATTATATGACGGCTCAATGCCTTAAAGACATCGCGGATTTTCTTTTCTTTGTTGAACAAAAGAATAACCGCTATAGTGATGAACCCCTTTCGTTCTACAAAAAGGCAATGGAAATGATGGTAAAACTTGCGATGGATGATCAGAAAGAGTGCATCTTAACTCTTAAGAACTATGGTGTCTGTTACAAGAACAATGGTAACTTGAAACAAGCAAAAGATCTGCTTAAAAGAGCCGAAAGTGTTGCCGAGAAGGAGCTCAAAGCGAATCACCCGTGGAAAGTGTTGGTAAAAACTGAAATAGCTCTCTTGCACCATGAAATTTCAATCCAACAAGAAATCGAGCCAGAGGCGAAAACAAGGGCAGAAGATGAAATGGAGGAATCGATGAAGGAAGGCCTAGAAATGCACTATCGAATCGTCGGAAAGCGCAATTTTGAGAAGTTGGGCAACAAGCATTTGATCCGGGATATTCTGAAATGTTACCCAGAGAAGTTTCCAGAAACTCAATACCCGCTTTTCACCATGCCAGCGGCTCCGCGAAAGTCTCGTTAGGATGCTGCAAACGTAATTCTCTTTAGCTCTACCCCAGACAAGAAGTATTAAAACAACAAGAGGGTGGAACTTTTTACCCGTTGAAGCGGTTGATGCATATGCCCCTTCCCTTACTACATTTGTAAACTACCTCTGAATTGATCGTTTTAGTTATTTATTGATGTGTTTCTATATTGTTTACTAGTTATTGCTGCCGACCTGTTTGCAAGAATCATCATTTTTTGATGGAGGCAAATTAATGGTAGATAGATGAACTCAAAGCTGGCAGTTTTCAGTTATGCCTAGGAAAAGTCTCAATCTGATTGGCTAAACTAAGGCCCTAAAGAAGTACTGATGGTGTATTGTAAGGTATTTCTCTGTAATAATATCGTGTGCTAAAAAGTGGAGTCTATTGAAAGCGACAGGACCAGGAGCAATTAATCAACTTAACTGACGGGAACTAGCTAGCAAAGGACAATTCCAGTTTATCCTAGGAGTTCCAATATTGACAAGCTTGTAATCACTTGATGAAAAAGTAATCAGCCCCCAGTTGTTCGAAGGGTGGATAAGCGCTTTCCTCTAGATAAATCACTATACGTATAGGTAGTAGCATGATCTGTAGTGGTATGTGGCAATAATACCGCGAGTGATACTTCAAAATTCTCCAAAATACCACGGGCCGCGAAGCGGCGAGCTTTATTTAGGGAATTTTGAAATATCACGAGGCGGTATTATTGCCAAATACCACGTACAAGTCATGCTATTATTTGTTTATAATGGAAGCTGAGAAATTTTTGCTTTTATACCACTGCTGTTATACCATTTTTGCTGTTATACCACTATTACGCGGAAATGGCGATACTATCAACCAATCAAATCTCCGAAATTTCTCGGCTTATATTATAAACCGGACAACTCAATCGATTCTGCTGGATAGTGATGTATCCGAGGGATAGCGTTCAGTGTACTTACGAATAACCACGGCCAGGTTATCAGAGTAAAGGAAAGTAATTATCACCTATAAGATTAATGGTCTCATTTATGAAGTAAATTATGTTATAAGGCTCCCAACTAACGCTTCAAAATCCGGGTTCTCCAGGTCTTCCAAGATGGCGGCCACGTCAAATTCCCGACCCTGGGACAACGCGTAATTGTCAAACTCTCTATCCAGAGGGAGGTTCACTGAGTCAATTTCCAATGGGTCCTCCCTCCCCACCCTGGGGCTTAACATTGAAAGGCCGCATTATTTGAAACGAAACAGCTCTGGCAATAAGGTGTTCATTACACGACACAATTTGTCTTTGACATAGTTTTTCAGTGAGAGAACGCAGTGATGAGAGATCCTGAACTAAGAATACGAGGCTTGGTATGTATAAGTCATTAAACTTGCTGTTTTTCGAGTGTCAACCCTTCAGAAACTAATATCCCTTCAAAGCCAAATGACTGGGAGGGGGTCAGCGGATGCCGGAATACAGTTGCAATTCATTTCTTCAGATTGAAACCGTCATACCAAAACTTTCTATGGTTTAGATTCTGATAAACCATTTGGGATGTTGGAATATTCGAAAATTACGAGCCGCAGGCGAGTGATTTGTGGAATTCTGGTGTTGTTCCAACATCCCAAGTGGCTTATCATGTTTATCAGTACCAATGTAATAAAAAAAACAACTGTGGCATTATTTTTAGGTTTCGTGTGTAAAGACTTCTTTAAGCATTCCAGAATGAGTCCAAAAGAGCGTGACATAGCCCATTCAACCTGACAAACAGGGAAGGTACCATGGCAACCCGTCCATTTGTTGATCACTTCATCACAACCCGAAATTTCATTCCAACGAGAGGTTAAATAACAAAACTAAACTAAAATTGATCCTTACGTGGTTCGTGAGCCTTACGTTTCGACCGAGTTCATCAGTGTCTTTGATGCAGGCCAAAGTCTGAATAGCAGTGGCCGCTAACTGTACACTGGTGTAACTGTAAGTCTGCTGACTACGGCCTATTGTACAAGGGATCTTAATACCCGAGAATACATAAAGTATCGAATTAGCTAGGAGCTGATCACGTGGAGAGAAAAAAAGGCGGTGATGGTAAACCGCTATTCATTAATATCAACAGTGTATATGGTTGGGTGTGTCACTTACTACAGTCATAGGGAGGGAGCCAGCGGGGAAATCACCGTCCTAGAACTCGACGCAAGATAAAGGTTTCTCGCGAAGGAATGAGTGAAAACGAGATTCGAAAAGCCAACCGCTGCTGATCATTGGAGCAGTTAGATAAACACACGTGACCACACTGAACTTTGCGCTGTGAAACCTTACCCTTTATCTGAAGCATGTCACATGACTCTCCTGTGGTCACTCATGGTTGTCACATGAACTGGAATTTTTGCCAACATAATTTCGTCTTGAACGAGGCTCGAACCTGTTGCGGCATGCGTTTGCGTTACACAGCACTCCACCAACTGCACTATCAAGTTAACTTAACGCTGCTTCTTACTTTCAAGTCGTAGGAGGTGACTTTGGAATTAGTGATAATCGATAAATGCATCACTTCAGTATATTAAATGTTTTTGATGTTAGAATGATGTGCAAGCGATGACAGTTTAACTTACAGTACGGAAATTATGCACGGAAAACTCTGAAATATTTGATACACGTCTAATAATAAAGAGTTTATGGATGTGACGTCATTTCTCGGAAAAAGTATCTTAAAAGCATATTGATTCTGGGAACTGCAAATCCGGTCACAGGTTAATAAATAGTTTTGTATTTTGTAGTTTGGAGAGCTCGAGAAAGAAAGAGCGCAGCATTTTCCTCATATTGGTTTCTGTGAACAAGGAGTGCGGGTGGTTTGTGTGAACAAGGCTGCTGGTGAGTAAAACAATAAATATATACATAGCTCAGTGAATATTGGCGAATATTTATCTGGACTACCCCTCGGTAAATCTTCACTTGCGCCTTCGGCGAAGAATTGTTAAATATTGCCAGACTTGGACCACCTGAATGACCCTGAGTAGATTCGAATGAAAGCTTTTACGAGGGATCTTAACTGAAAAAGTTGTGGTTGACTCCACTGTAACTCATTTCTAAATCAGACGTCGATCATCACTAAATTACAGTAAAGCCACCAGCATCAGTATTCATTCTTCGTTTTAATTGGTGTAGTAACTGCCAAGGTATTCAGTGTAATAGAATAGAATGAAAGGGAGCTTACCTAGAATAGACGAGGACGTTATTTGCATTGTTTGTTTCCAGAATCGAAGATATTTATTCAGTTGTTGAACTTTTATTGGACAGGAACCAGGATAATATTGGAGTTTAGGGCTATGTCATACTTCGGAAACCGAACAGTTTTCTTGTTATCAACAGCCTTTATAAGATATAGAAGCCACTGGCGCTTTCTTACAAGTTCCATAATATTATGCGACATTTGTTGGTGATGGTGGATCAATATGCCACAATACCCCTTGGGCAGCAATACCAAACAGTTTTGCTTTTAAGTTGAAAATCTGTAAAATGAAGGGAACCTAAGGTAACACCCGGTGGAAAACTGAAGAACGTAAGAGAATAATACAAAAAGAATTCTTATTCCGTATGTAGAGGACATGACGTTAGGCAATAAGAAATTCATGACATCATCTCCTAAATCCGGGACCAATACTAATACATCCAAGGGGAACAAAGTAAACAAAAAAGCTGAAACTTGATTGGTTAAGGCATTGATCCCAGGTGTTGTTAAATAGTGAGAAAAGCAAGAACATTTCTGAGAAACGGGAATGCGCTAACTAAGCGTTTTCTCGAGAGGTGTTTTCGTCGGTAGTGTATGAATACGTTTCTGGTAAAAGCTAAATGGTTCAACTCAGTGGTGCTCTATTCTGGAACCATAAAATCCGCGACCCTTTCTCGTGGCGATAGTCAAGGTAGTGAGTAACCTCTGTTCAAACGCATTACAGCCATGAATTGTTTCCAAAATAGACAGAAAGCGAAATAGTTACTATATGGCACCTTCGTTGAAAGTACATATAGTTTTCTAATGGCTCAGTTCTACTGGCCATTAGAACGGCTTCTTCGCCGTCTTGTTCGTCGTCGTCGACTGGAAGCTATTAGGGACTCAAACCTGTTTGGTCGAGACCTTCGCCCTTCTATTTCCTTTGAAACGACTGAAAATTGACTAACTGGAAAGATCAGGGCCTGTTTTATCAGGCTATATCTTTTATCATTTTGCATTACTCGCCTAGAATCGCCCTTGGAACAGTCTAGTTCGTCGTCGCCTATTTCAAGTTTGAAACGTAGATGTCTAAATTGAACATTGCAGGACGGTTTGATCGTTGCAACGCTTCTGTATGGCAACACCAGACGGGGTTCAGTGGAAACATGTCTAAACATATGTTATTAATATTATAAATCGTGAAAGTACTTAGACAGATTTGCCTGTGTAAGCATCATAAACAAGCTGTAATGAATATTAAATTATTATAACAGTTACCTTTGTGCGCCTTTAGGCCTTTGGGTGAGGTCTAGATAAGAACCTATTGTAGTAGTTGAATTTTCTTTACAAGAACAGTGCCTTAACATGCCAAGCTTTGCTCAAGCTTAAACCATCGCTTATGTTTTGCAGACAATACTTCCAACAATTAAAATGACATCTTCACCGTCGTCGTCGTCTGGTGGTTCCACCGCATCCTCTGTCTTAGATATATCGGAGGAAAAAACGAACGGGACGAGGCTGTTTCGATTACTAATCGATGGTGGAACAGACGTATTGAGGCGATTTCTGTCCTCCATATATGCTCCCGAAACACTGGAAAACGTCTTGAAGAAAAATCTTCCAAAGCTTAAGAAGCTTAAGTCGAAACGTGTTATTTTCGATTATCAGTGGGAGAAGTTGTTTCCTGGAACTGGTGTCCCAACACACATCGAAACGTTTGATATTACTCTATTGCATTTGTTGATTCGAGAATTTTCTTATTTACCGTCGCCCGTAACAGGATGGCACAAGATGCCTAACGAGGACGACGAAAGCATACAAGCACACATCACCAGAATCAAGTGCTTCAGAAATGACATGTGCCACAGCGTTTCCACCGGTATCCCCGACAGCGAATTCGAAGCGAAGTGGAAAAAAATATCTTCGTCTTTAGAGGCGATCGAGATTGATGTCCACCGTCGAAAAATTCATTGCCTCAAGAATGATCCTATCGATCATGATAAACGTCGTACTATGGAGGAACAGGTCAAAGAATGGCAGAAACAAGAACTAGAAAGTGATTACCTCCATGAGCTTAGCAGCTGCCTCCCGGACAAAGTACCAGAACGATGTGTGTTTGGTCGTTCTCAAGAGATAGACAAAGTAAAAGATTGCGTCCAAGGCGGAACAGTCGCCGTTGTGCTGATTACTGGTGGACCAGGATTTGGAAAAACTACTGTCGCCGAAACCACGGCCCACGAATTAGCAAAACAAGAAAACGGACGAACTGTGTTATTTTGCAGTCTTTCAACAAAGAGAACATTTCAAGAGGTAGCCACTGAAATGATCCACTCATGTAGAAAGTTGGCCGGACAGCTACCAGAGAATCGGGAACAATGGCTCAAGGAGTGGAGCAAACAGACCCAAGGCCAAGTGACATTTGTCCTTGACAATGCAGATGGTGTCCTGGAGTCGAATGCAGACCGAGAGTTATTCTTAGCCACCTTACGTGCGATGAGAATGCTATCGAAGCAAAATGTAACATTTGTGGTCACATCTAGAAGGACCTTCCGAGACGCGCACCTGTCAGTGATTGAGGTAAAGTTAAATCCTCTATCACTTGAAATGGCTGAAAAGGTACTTCTCTCACGAGTCAACCTTGAAGAGAACCAAATTAAGAAGCTTACCAAGACGGATATCATAGTCGATCTTTGTGGTCGTGTCCCTTTGGCACTGTCTATCGTCGGTTCACTATTGTCGGGTTACTCGGAAGACAGGCTTATCGAACACCTTGAACAGGAACCTATGAGCATCCTGGAAGGTGATGGTGAATCGTTCCATAAAGCGATCACGACTTCGTTTGACTTCTTGACGAAAGCTGAACAAGATGCCTTACTCGTTGTGTCCACATTCCCTGGATCATTTGATTGCAATGCTGCGGAAGCCGTTTTGAAAGAATACTTGGACCCTGGAACTCTTCCAGTTTTGATCCTGCGTTCCTTGAAGAATAGTTCCCTCGTCGAACAGGCTCCTTCTCACAGATACCATTTGCATCCTCTCATTCGCGCTTTTGCCAAGAAGACTGGTGAAGCTAGAAATCCTCAAGTTTTACGTTATTGTGAAAAACTGACCTGTGAACACTTTGTGACCCGCCTGGAAGAAAATGCACGGTTGTTCTGGGGAAAAGACACCTGCAAAGCATCCATGGAATCTTTCATTGAGGACAGGCAGAACTTTGAGTATTTCCTTCAAGTTTACGCTGAAGGAATGGTTGACCAGGAATTCGTAACCTCCTGTCAAAATTTTCTCGATAATTTTCCCCACACGTGTATGTATTTAGAAAAATGCATTACACCGACGTTTTACATCCAGATATTAGAAATGCTACTCAATTGCAAGTCTTTTCATCCAGAATTCCAACCATTGCACCGTGTGGAACTTTTGTGTCTACTTGGTCAAGAAATGAGAAGAGTCGGAGAGAAACCAAAATACAATGATTGTATGGAAAAGGCCCATCGGCTCTATTCAGCGCATGACGGTGAATTGCATATGAAGACGCTGTCGCATGTGTTCTACCTTCATAGCCGAGCTCGTTTTCTCTCAGAGGCTAACAAGCTATTTGATGTCGAACCCAAAACCTTGTACGACAAAGCACTGCAAATTTGCAAAGAGAAGATTCCTCGTCATCCCGAAACCGCTGCAACCTTGTTATTTGCCGGAAGAAACGCGAAACGGCGCAAGGACAACAAGGAGGCAATCGTAAAGTTTCAGAAGGCTCTTTTATTGTTTAAAGAGCTTCTTGGAGATCATTTTATGACAGCTCAATGTCTAAAAGACCTTGCAGACTTTTTTTTCTTTACCGAGAAGAATGACCAGGGATTAGATAAAGCCTTAGAACATTACAAAAAGGCAATGGAAATGATGGAAATTCTGGGAACACACGACCAAAAGGAAAGCATATTAACCCTAAAAAATTACGGGAGTTGTTACACGAGCAGTGGTAACTTTGAAGAAGCAAAGCGGCTGCTTCTGAGCGCAGATCTGGTTTGCGAGAGAGAGCTAGAGAAAGCCGATCACACCTGGAAAGTGATGGTGAAGACTCAACTGGCTTTCCTGTATCACAAAGTGGCTGAACGAGAAAAGGAAGCATCTGTTAAAAAAGAACTTCTGGACAGAATGGAGGCAGCAATGAGGAAAGGACTGGATATGCACTACAGACTCAATTCCGGAGATCAAACCATAGAACGTTTGGGCAACAAACGTTCGATCTGGGAAGTCCTAAAATTGCATCCAAAGAGGTTTCCAGAGGAGAGATACCCACGTCGATGAAGGTATAGACTTCTTGATGACCATAAGACATGGCGGCGAACTCAAATGATAGGAGGGATTTGGAGTATTCTCTTTTAGATGAGCTACAGATCGGTTAAATATGTATTGTGGACTTCCATTTCCATTTTCCTATCAACAAAACAATGACACAAGAGTCAAAGCGAACGAATGCCAAGACTTTTCAGTGGTGGCTTTGAAAACTGAGCCTTTTGGAATGGCTTCATAAAGAGCTGTTTAATTTTGTTAAGTCGATGAAGGATGGAATAGATACGTGTTACAGACTCAACGGAGGCCAGCAAACCATCAGTCATTTGGGCAACAAGAAAATGATCTGGCAGGTCTTAAAATTTTACCCCCAAAAACTTTCCAGAGGAGAGATACCCTCGTCGATTAAGGTGAAGACTTCTGATGACCATAGGGGACTACAGACGTGGCGACAGTCGAGATTTATATTAAGTAAGGAAGACATCCTGATGTACTGTTTGCATTATTAGGAAATACTGCAATGAGATATTAGTATTGGTAGCTAAAAGCATCACGTCAATTAATCCAGCTATCAAAGGAGATAAAGACCGAGTGCGTGTTCGAAACTACATGCAGGAGCAAACTCAACCAGGTGAACGACGAGCCATTAACTCTGTGTTAATTCATTACTGTTTGTAAATTAGATGACAAAGGCTTAAAGGAGCTTCTAGAAGATGAAATGAGCGGCTGTTTTAGTCGCACAATAATCCTTTTGCTTTTATTCACTCGAACAAGACATCCGAAATTACCATTTGGTTGGCTAGAAGGGCACTTATTCTTTTATATACTTGGATAGTGCAAGCAGTTTTTTTTATCAATAGCATTATAGTTCTGTTGTTTTATCAGTAGCATTATAGTTCTGCTTGCGGCTTAGTTTTCCCAGAACGTAAGGGTAGTTGCCGTCCTTACGACCTCTACGTATGAGCTCGGGTGGTTTGGATAGCTTACAGTCGCAAATAATATCCAAATCATTGGATATTAAACTAGTTTTTTCCTCCTTTAAGATAGGCAATATGTTTGGCGTGAAAGACCCTATCCCTGGCGGGCTTCGTTCGCGTGTGGTTTATAAGTTTGTATGTGCGGGCTGTAATGCCTGCTATGTCGGTGAAACAGCCCGACATTTTTCCACACGCGTGCGTGAGCACTTAGTCAGTGATAGGGCCTCTCACATTTTCATTCTGAACATTGTCGAGCCTTGTGTTCAGCAGACTGTTTCCATATTTTAGATCACGCCTCTACGAGTTTCCAGCTTAAGATGAAAGAGGCTATTCAAATTCAAAGAGAACAGCCTTCTTTGAATCAACAATTACACCATGTAAACCTAAAACTATCCTTTTAATTCTTACATTGTCACGTTTTATGCACATTCTGTTGTTACTAGCATAATTAGCATTTTTTCCTACGTATAAATTCAACTTCTAACGCTTTGTACCTTAATTAACTAAAGATGACAGAAGTTTCTGTCGAAACATGTTTTACAAACTTACAAGTTTTGTCGTTTTTTTTTAATTTCTGACTTGCCTGCTAATATCAAGAATTTCTTAATTGTCGAAATATATCATAGCTGGGATGCTGAATAAAGGTACAGGAGTCATCATATCTGGCTCGTAAAAAGCTGTTCATTGGTATTTCCCTAGCAAACTTTTGCGAATTGTGTTTGAAGAGCCTATGCAGATCTCATTCTGTTGTACCAATTGTCCGTATTAAATGTTTCAATTAAGCAAATTGTGATATAATATGTTTATATATGTCAGTTGGTCGAGCCAACGACTGTCGCAGGGGAGGTCGTGGGTTGAAAGACCGGCCGGACCATCACTTAGGGTCTTTAAATAACTGAGAAAAAAATGTCGCCTTTCTAATAACAACGGAATGCAAATCGCTAGCCTTGATTTGCGTCCCGGGCATGAAATCATCAACAGGTCTCGCGCTACTTCGTCGCATACGGCATGGTGATATGTGGATCCTCAGGCAGACGGGATGGTGATATGTGGATCCTCATGAACTAGCCAGGTCAGTCGCTTTCTCTTTAAAGGCTTATTAGAGGGCGCTGACCCGAACATTCATACAGTAATTCGTTTCTTATTTTGTCCTCCCAAGTAACACCTTGTAGAGGGCCTGAAGTCGGTTCTCTTCATGTACAGTAATGAAGGGTCATTATTCTTATAACAAATAACATTCAAATATTGTGAAGTTTTGAAATCCCTGAGGCAGCGGCAATTGCATGACATCATCTTTCAGATCTAACCCCAATAGTCTTACACTAGTAGACTGTAAAAAAGCAAAATGCCGAGGATAAATGGTTAGCGTGACAGCATTGATTCTAGCCGTCAAATAGCACGAAAAGCAGGAACATTTCTGAGAAACAAGAATTGCTCAAATATGCTGAATAGTCTTGAACAACAACCTTGATGATGGTGTTGCGGGTCTCCTGTGACCGGGTGGTAAAGCATCAAAACTAGTAATCATAAGGCCATGGGTTCGACTCCTGTTGGGAGCACTCGGATATTTTTGGGAATGTGCCTGCGACATTACTGATATGTTCATCATGTCAATCTTTCTGTTTTCTGAGTGTCACTATGACTATGGTTCCTTTCAAAGCCAAATAGGTGGGAGGTGGCCAGCGGATACCATAACCGGGCCATAACGAAATGCCGTTGGAATTAATTTGGCCGTAGGCAATCTCGTACCCAGAGTCCGACGGCTCTTTGGTCAACGGGTGGGCGCCCCGAGAGACTCTGGAATAGTCGCAAAAAATTCGAATTAATTGATTGCCTGTTACTTTACAACTTTAAAAGAGCTGGCACAGAAACTGTTCCAGATTTTGTGGGAAGATGGGAGCCATTATCCCAGAGTGTCCCGGGGCGCCCACCCGCTGACCAAAGAGCCCGACGACTTTGGAGACGAGATTGGCCCGTAGTTTCAAACTGACTCATCATCCAGCCACGGTATGTTGCTTTAGTTGTTGCCAGTTTGTGTGGAATAGTTGGGCTCGACATCAATGCTTGTATACCCCTGGATATCAGGTTAGAGGAGCCTGGGATTTGTGTTACACTTAATTGTAAGCATATGCATACGGGGAGTTAATTTGAAAAAAATATAAATTTCCCAAAATAAATAAATTGTTCTATGCTGTGTGACACATTCCCTTGGAACTTCAGGCGAATGAAAGAAGAGACACAAGTGATGACAAGTGCCGATAATCGATACCTTGCCGTAATCTCGAATTTCATGGACATGACATCATTTCTCGGAAAATGAGCTTAGCAACTTCTTGCTTCTAGGAGCTGAATATGGGTACGTCATAGCACCACGGCTGGGTTGGGAGGGGGGGGCGCACCGCAATCTAAACACAGTTATAAACATAGTGGTTTACAATCTCTCTCGCCAAGACTGATGCCAACATGTTCAGGTTCCTTTGACGAGACAACTAAAGTGGCTAAAAGGTTAGAGGACCCAAAGTTAGCTACACTAAATTAAAGGTTAAGAATAAAAAAATTGAATTTTTTCTGAGAAACAAGTAAGGGTTTCCGAGAATCGGCAACGACTCGATTTCTCTACTGTTTTTTTTTTCGCTAGAATTTGTGATTATTAATTCAGTGCCCTTAACCTTGGCCCCTTATCATCTTGATGTTTAACTTTGCGTGGTCTCTTACTTATATAGGCGGTTTTTTTAATCGGTAAAAATATCATTCTGTGAAAGAAAAGCCAAAAAACTATAGATTGGCACAAGGGAGTAATATATGTACAAAAAAGTCGATGACCGAAATGTTGAGGACATGTAAGGCAAGACCAAACATATTACTTTATCCCATAAATGCGGCACCAATACTCATACATCGGTAGAACAAACGAATCGAAAAAGCAAAGACTTGAGTGGCTGAAGAATTAATTCCAGGAACTGTTGAATGGCAAGAAAAACAATAAGATTTCTAAGAAACAGGAATGTGCTGGCAGAGCATTAATTTTGTTCCGGCATTGTCTTGTGAAGTGTTTTCGTCGACAGTGCACGAGAACTGTTCTCAACTAGCGACGCGATTGGTTGAGGCATTGGTCTGAAGTCACGTTGAATGTTACTAAAAACAAGAGCATTTCCTAGAAAATGCAATTGGCTAGCTAAGCGTTAACTTAAATTGTAAAGTATCTTGAGCTGTTCAGTGTCATTATCACCCGAAGAAGCGAAGAAACTTCTTGTTTTGCTTCTCAGCGAAAAAGAGAGAGAAGCTATGCGCGACTGACAAGATAGCAGAGCTATGTGGCTATGCCCCTTTGATGCTTAGCATTGTCGGGTCACTTCTGTCTCACTGCACCGAAGAGAAGCTCATTCAAGTTAAACACCTTGACGAGAACACTATGGGCGTACGAACAGACAGTTCTGAATCATTCCAGACGGCGATGCAGACCTCCTTCGACCTTTTGACGAAGGTGGAACAGGATACATTGATTGTTCTGTCCCTGTTTCTTAGAACATTTGATTGTGATGCTGCTGAAGCAGTCAAAGCAGCAGCATGCTCCGGTCCTGAGACTTTTCCCCCTCTTTATGTTCTTTAAAGAATAGACCTCTGATCGAAGAGCCACGTCCCTGCAGATATCGGCTGCATCCACTTTCATGCTGCTTCGCAAAGCAGATCGGTCAAAACGGGTCCCGCTCTTTTACAAGAAGGAGAAAAACTAGCTTGAGTTCACTTTTTGTCTCTTGTTAATATAAAATTCAAAAATGTTCCTGAGCAAGGACGGCTACAAAGAGTCCATCGAGTCTTTCGATGAGGAAAAGCACAACGAGGAAAGGAACAACGAGGAAAGGAACAACGTGTTCTCCTCAAACGCAGTGTCTGAAGTCTTCTTCATCAATAGTTATTCCGATTTCCTTTCAAAGACTGGGGATCCTGGTTTGAATGTTGAAGTACACGATTGGAGTCAACGGGCCTTGAATGTCTGCCGTGAAAAGGTGGAGGCAGATCACCCAGAAAAGGCAGAAGCTCTGCTCCTTGCATGTCGGTTTGCCAAGCGTATGCGAGATCGTCCACTAGCCAAACAAATGTTACACGGAGCATCGGAAATATTTCCACAGCGCCATGGCAAACATATGATGACTGTTCATTCCCTGAAGGAAATTGGGGACTTTCACTTCACTGGCGAGAGTAACGAGAACGTAGAGGAAGCCGCTGTGCATTACAAAAATGCGGAAGAAATAGCGAATCAGATAGGAATGGAAAAAGCCAGCAAAATATCTATTTGTTGAAGAACAGAGGAACATGTGAAATAAAAAAAAGGAAACCTCACGGAAGCTATGAAATACCTGGGAAGAGCGATGCTTGTCGCCGAGAAAGCGTTGGAAACAGATCACAAGTGGAAAGTGGCAATCAAGACTAATCAAGCTCTTCTAGAGAAGATTCACTCCAAACAGTTAATGGAAGACGCACTTAAGATGTGGTGCAGATTGGGAAATCATATTAAACATATGGCCAGCAGCGGAGAAGTCTTTGATTTTTTAAAGCGCCACCGAAACGATTTCCCAAGGGATTTATTCCCTTGATGATTATTGAAGATCATGTTACTGCGTTGAGACTATTTACCGTCTTTTGTTGTTACAGATGGCAAGAATGGAAACGGATTCCATTTGGAAAAACTGAGCCTAAATTTTTCAAATTTTCGCACCTGATCTTGAAGACAAAAAATGTATAATGGGTCCATGATTCTTCCTGCAAAAATCGTTCGATATCCTCCTCCTAAATTTAAAGAATGGTTTGGGCACACGTAAAGGTCTTAAAGAAGGATTTCTGTGTTTTTGGCAGCTAAAGTTCCGTGATAGAGCCCCTTTAACGTAATTAGATTTGCGAGCCCTGCGGACACCGGGGACTGTGCTTGCGAAGTAAATAAAATTCTTAAAGATTTATTCTGTATAGTCTTTCAAGTGTCACAATTGTTACAGTCTACGTTGAGAATAAGTATGAAACCTAGTGAGCAAAACAGGGTTGGTTTTCATTTTTCAATGTTATTTGACTTCAATTTTCGTTTATATACACTGAGAAATATCGTAGCTATGCGGCAAAATATACGCACAAGAGTTTGCTCGTAATAAGATCAAGTCTCATGGTTGAAGTGTCAAATCTCCATTTCAAAGGGCAGTTGCAATAGTTGCGCAGGTGTAATCAACCCAACAATTCATATTACTATTAAGTATAATACAATCCACAATCCACACTTATCTTACTTAAATATATAAAATAAATGATTATTCAGTTATCTTTAAATCGTTTAATATGACTTTCGTTTTAGTACAATAATACCCTCTCGTGTTGTATACATTAAAAACACTCCTAGGGTTTTTACCACAGACACCATAAAAGGTCGGATGTATGCCTAAGCTTGAATGTTATTTGTGTGGAGAGCGTCTTTTAGTTAGGGAGATCTATGATTAGCAATAATTTTGCGTCATAAATTGGGCAGGATGATGAGCCCAAAAATAATAAATAATAAATAACATGAGTAACCTCCGCAAAATTAGAAACAAAAACTATAATCAAATCACACATTCAATTTGCCTGAGGCATTGATGGCGACAGCGTAGTCGAGTGGTTAGGGCGCCAGACATGTAATCCAGACGGCCCGAGTTCAATTCTCGTTTTGATCACTCGCTGGAATTGTTCCAGGTTGTCCGTGGTTCAACTCCTCGGCTACGCTTGTAAATAAGCAACTGGTCTACCCCCCGCCAGTTGGGATTCTTAAATCTGTTATGTTCATTTGTATCATTTTTATGATTGGCCCTTAGAAACCTCTAAGAGGAGTGGTCATTAAGTATTCATTTCTTTATTTTAATGCGATTCGCACGTCGGATTCATGCAAACAGAAACAAACATTTCTTGGAAAACGCCAATGTTATGAGGTGTCATTTAGCCTGACCCTTTTCGACAGGTGATGACTGTAACAGGAGTCAAAGTGAGGTGAGTCAGAAATTGTGAATTGCTGTCACCTTTAGATTTCTTTTTTTCTCCCTGCTTGTGTTATAGTGGGCGCCCAACGGCAAGAATGTGAACAAAATATTCTGTTTGTAGACCGCCTAAAGGCGGCGCCGGAACTGATTGTCTCAGTAGGTCTTTGGCGCAACTTGTTCCGTTCAAATTGTGATTTTTCCCCCCTCGCCAGCGCTAACGTTAACATTGAAACTTCTGATTACTTAGCTATGTTATATTTAAATGACGCAAAATCAGTCCTTTCGAGCTGACTTTTGTCATTTTGGAACGCTGGCTTGCCTTATACTGTACTGAATATAGGACATACATTTTTATCCACCGGAGAAGTTGGATTAGTTTCCTTGTGTCTGAGGGTTAGACGTTTTGCTGTGCGGAAATTTCTCGATGTTCTTGGCTTGCCGAGTAGTCGAGATGACCAACCATCCGTAAGACGGCACAATACTAGTTCAGCGAAATCGCTGATGCTGTTGACTGTTTCTCAGTGGGCTATCGTATCTTGTGCGTGCCTATCTTCTGAAGCCCGGAGCGAACTTTCATAAACATGCTTTAAAGCTGATAATCTGTTGTGGGTCAACACTCCAGCGTCGTCACGCCTGCATTTTTCAGGCTTCTTGAACTTTTTTTCTTCCAGACTTCTTCAATTGCTCCCTTATATTAACTGCCGTGATTATAACTCAAACTTCGAATCACTCCTAGTCATGCTACACTATAAGTTTATCCCCAGAATATGGAGTAAACTGAATTGATTGGCAAATTGGACCTCTTTTTGGTGGACAATTTACCCCATAAACCCAGCTGATATCATAGTTGGTAGCCTCATTTCCCTGATGACGCAGTACAGTCCCCCTGAGAAAGTACTCTTAGTTCATCCTTTTCTTTTTTTCTGGAAACTATTAGGGACTCAAAAGTGTTTTGTCAACCCCTTCACCCTTTCCTTTCTGTCCAAACGACTAAAAAAGTGGGAAAAAAAACACGGTTCATTTTATTAGGCTGTCGTTTATCATTTCGTTTATTATTTTCGCTCAGAAAAGTTATTCGTAAGTTTCAAGTTTTAAAGTTAGAGGTCTAAATTGAACCTCGGAGGTCGGTTTGGTCCTTGCAACGCTCACCTTGTATGGCAAAACCAGACGGGGTTGGACTCTTAATGAAATATATCTTATTAATATTATAAACCGTGCAGGTACTTAGACTTATTTGCATGTGTAAAGATCACAAACAAGCTGTAATGAAGCGATTCTTATAAATATTAAATTAACACCAATTTTGAGCGCCTCAGGCCCTTGAGGAAAGCCGTGAAAAGTCAAGTTATAAGGTGTCAGACAAGACCCGATGGTAGCATTTAAATTTTCTTTATAAGAAAAGGTAATGATCAGCCCGTTTGCTCAAGCTTGTACAATCGCTTATTTTTTGCAGACAAGACTTCCCACAATTAAAATGACGTCTTCACCGTCTTTTTCGTCGTCGTCTGGTGGTTCCGCCGCATCCTCTGTGTTAGATGTATCGGAAGACAAAACGAACGGCACAAGGTTGGCTCGCTTACTCATCGACGGAGGAACAGATGTATTGAGGCGATTTTTGTCTTCAATATATCCTCCCAAAATATTCGAAAACGTTTTGAAGAAGAATCTGCCGAAGCTTCAGAATCTAAAGTTGAGACGTGTTGTTTTCGATGATCAATGGGATAAGTTGTTCCCGGTTACTGGTGCTCCATCAGACGTGGAGACGTTTGATATTTCTCTGTTGCATTTGTTGATTCGAGAATTTTCTTATTTACCGTCGCCTGTAACAGGATGGCACAAGATGCCTGCTGAGGACGACTCAAGCATACAAGCGCACATTACCAGGGTCAAATGCTTCAGAAATGACTTGTGTCACAGCGTTTCCAATGGTATTCCCGACTTTGAATTCGAAGACAGGTGGAAAAAAATATCTTCGTCTTTAGAAGCGATAGAGATTGATGCCCATCGTCGAAAAATTCAATGCCTCAAGAATGATCCTATCGATCATGATGAACGTCGAACAGTGGAGGATCTTGTAAAACAACAGCAGACACAAGAACAAGAAAGTGATTACCTCCATGAGCTCAGCAGCTGCCTCCCGGACAAATTGTCAGAAGAATGTGTGTTTGGTCGTTCTCAAGAGATAGGCAAAGTAAAAGACTGCCTTCAAAGCGGATCAGTTGCTGTTGTGCTGATTACTGGCGGACCGGGATTTGGAAAAACAACTGTAGCAAAGGCCGTTTCCCACGCCATGGCAAACCCAGAAGACGGAAAAACTGTGCAGTTTTGCAGTCTTCTAACAAAGAGAACATTTTACGAAGTAACCGCTGAAATGATCCTCTCATGTGGCAAAATGCCTGGGCAATTACCAGAGAATACGAATCAATGGCTCAAGGAGTGGAGCAAACAGACCCAGAGCCAAATCACGTTTGTACTTGACAATGCCGATTGTGTCCTGGAGTCGGATGCAGACCGAGAGTTATTCATAGCCACCTTACGTGCAATGAGAATGCTATCGAAGCAAAACGTATCATTTGTGATTACATCTAGAACGACCTTCCAAGATCCGGACCTGTCCGTGGTTGAGGTAAGGTTAGGCCCTCTATCACCCGAAGAGGCTAAAAATGTACTTATCTCCCGAGTCAACCGTGCAGAGAACCAAATTGAGAGGCTTTCCAAGACCGACACAATAGTGGAGCTTTGTGGTCGTGTTCCCTTGGCACTCTCTATCGTCGGTTCACTTCTGTCAGACTACCCCGAAGACAGGCTTATCGAACACCTTGAACAGGAACCGGCGAGGAAAATCCTGGAAGGTAATGGGGAATCGTTCCATAAAGCGATCGCAAATTCGTTTGACCTTTTGACGAAAGCTGAACAAGATGCCTTAGTCGTTGTGTCTATATTCCCTGGATCATTTGATGACATGGCTGCGAAAGCCGTTTTGAAAGAGTATTTGGACCCTGGAACTCTCCCAATTTTGACCTTGCATTCCTTGAAAAACAGATCTCTTGTTGAACAGGCACCTTCCCGTAGATACCAGTTGCATCCTCTCATCCGCGCTTTTGCCAAGAAGACTGGTGAAACTGAAAATCCTCTGGTTTTACGCAATGGCGAAAAATTGGCCTGTGAACACTTTATGACCCGCCTGCAAAAGAATGCAAGGTTATACTGGAGTAAAGACAAATGCAAAGCATCCATTGAATATTTCAGTGAGGACAGACACAACTTTGAGCATTTTCTTCAAGCTTACGTCGAGGGAATGGCCAGAAAGGAGATCGTAACCTCTTGCCAGACGTTTCTCGATGGGTTTCCCCAAACGAGCATGTATTTAGAAAAATGCCTTGCACCGAAGGTTTACATCAAGACCTTGAAAATGCTACTCAACTGCAAGCCCTTTCAGCCAGAATCAAAAGCAGTACACCGTGTGGAACTTTTGTGTCTACTTGGTCAAGAAATGAGAAGAGTCAGTGAGAAAGCAAAATACAAGGATCATATGGAAGAGGCTTATCACCTCTATTCAGGCCATGTCGATGAGTTTGAGATGAAGACGCTATCGCAAGTTATCTACCTTCACAGCCGAGCTCGTTATCTCTCAGAGGCTAAGAAGCTCTATGATGGGCCCAAAACCTTGTACGACAGAGCACTGGCTATCTGCGAGAAGAAAATCCCTGATCACCCCGAAACCGCTGCAACCTTGTTATTTGCCGGAAGAAACGCAAAACGGCGCAGGAACAACAAGGAAGCAAGACTGAAATTTCAGAAGGCGTTGTCCCTGTTTACAAAAGTTCTTGGAGATCATTTCATGACGGCGCAATGCCTAAAAGACTTTGCAGACTTTTTTTTCTTTACTGAGAAGACTTACCAAGGATTAGATAAAGCCCTAGAATATTACAAACGGGCAGTGACAGTGATGGAAAAGCTGGGAACACACGACCAAAAGGAAAGCATATTAACCCTTAAAAAGTACGGAATTTGTCACATGAGGAGAGGTAACTTTGAAGAGGCAGAGCGGTTACTACTAAGGGCAGATCTCGTTTGCGAGAGGGAACTGGATGAAGATCATACTTGGAAAGTGATGGTCAAGACTCAGCTGGCTTTCCTGTATTATAAAGCAGCTAGTAAACGAGAAAAGGAGACATCAGTTAGAAAAGAACTACTAAGTAAAATGGAGGCAGCAATGAGGAAAGGACTGGATATGCACTACAGACTCAATCCCGGAGAGCAAACCATAGAACGTTTGGGCAACAAACATTCGATCTGGGAAGTCCTGAAATTGTATCCAAAGAGGTTTCCAGAGGAGAGATACCCACGTCGTTGAAGATATAGACTTCTTGATGACCATAGGTCATGGTGACGAACTCAAATGATACGAGGGATCTGGAGTGTCCTGTTTTAGATAAGCTACAAATCGGTTAATATAACTGTGTATTGTGGAAATACAGGATATTACTTCCATTTCTAATTTCCCATCAACAAAACAATGACACAAGAGTCAAAGTGAACGAAGGCCAAGACTTTCGTTTTTTGTGGTGGCTCCGAAAACTGAGCCTTTTGGAATGGCTTTAGCTGGCTTTAAAATGTTAACTTAAGTATTTGTTTACGAGGTGCTCCTCGAGTACGTCCTTGTTTCTTACCATCGTATTAACGTCGCTTCTGAATTAAGAAAAGAGTGTACACTGCAAGTCTTCTGTGCCTAAAAGAAGACGTTAGAAGGACGTTGAGCAATGCCTCATGTTGTTTCTCTTAGACCTTTTCGAGTATATTGAGACTCTCCTCTTGATTAGAGTGCAGCTTCTGCAACACGTCCTAATGGTTCATCTTTAAACACTTGGAAATGGCACTTCCGTTTTTAACGCACATGAAGTAAACTTTTAGGTTGATGTTTCATTAGACGTGAGGACTAGAAACGCGTTTGTTTTTCATACAATATTTTAGGGCGTTCAACACTCACGCTTTCGAGTAATGTGTAATTTTTTGGGGGCAAGAAGGCCACCGCACCCCTAAGTCTGAGGGTACCCGCACGCCTATCGTCGCCCTCGTTATCCTTTGACTATAGTTTCTTCTTACAAATTTTTTGTGGCTACGGCACTGAAAAATCCGTAAGTAACCCCATGGTGGGTGGCAACTAGGCCCGCAAAGCGTTGATATGCTTACTGCTGTACAGCTGGAAACAATGGCACAATTTTTATAGCAATTTGTCTTGATGTGTTTCCAAAGCAAATTGGATTGTGTCGAAAGGGAGTGAGGTTGTAATAATCTTCATAGCAGAGTCGTACTTCACTGACAGCAGAAGCCACATGCACGCTTTGTGGGGCTATCTTTAAACAGGCAATTAGAATAAAGAACTTAATGTGATCACCAAATCTGAAACATTTTATTTTGATATTTAGGTAAACTCTTCTAGCTAACTCCATGAGAATACTATTGAATCCCACCGAGTGCGGGAACAAGGAACGTCACATCGTTATTTGACGACAATGCCACACCCTAGCTATGTTGCATCGTCATATCGTTATTTGCCGACAATGCCACACCCAAGCTATGTTGCACAATAAATATTAATGCAGTATGCAGGACGTTTGCCACTAGAACCTAGTTGAATGGTCTAGCTCCCACGAGTCTCCCGTAGCTCGATGGTAGAACATCCGAAGTCAGTAGTAATCGGAAGGTCATCGGAGGGTTCGACTCCTGTTCAGAGCACTCGGATTTTTTCCTAGTATGCCTGCGTCATTACGTACCGATAAATTCATCATGTCGAGAGTCATCAAATAATCTGGTTCTTAAAAAATCTGTTCAAAGGTTAACTCTCCTAGTCAAAGGAACATTAGCACTTCCTTAGGAAAAAATTTTGAGACTCGTGTTTAAGGAGGAGCTTGTGCAGATTTGGTGAACCCGTGAATTGTCATTAGTAAAATATTTCAACTACTGAAAACAAGTATGATAAATAGAATAAACAGTATTCAGTTTGTGGGGCACCAAACTTGGAAGGTCGTGGGTTAAAAGCCCATCCTCAAATGGCTAGACCTTCTACTCTTCCCTGAAAAGGATGATAAAACTGTAGGCCCCGTCTCACAACACTTATGTGGGACGTTAAAGAACCCACCCACTGCACCGTAACGCAGTCGGGCAAAGTCCCCACGCAAAGCGTTGTGAAGCGCAATTTGAGTACAAACCCACAGAAAATGCGCCATTTCGATGCTACCTGAATATCATTTTCACTTTTATAGAATACAACTGATCATGATTTTTTACTTATCTTGAGATAGCTCCCAATCCCCTCACTTTTTCTAGAAAAATAACCTCTCGTGAATATTTAACCCCACCCCCTTCCCCCTTCCTAAGGCAGGGATTTCCATAAACACTGTACAATAAAACACTTAATACTATAGAGGCTTCTTGTAGGGGATCTTATATCATTAGCCGAGTGATTTTGCGTCACGTCGCTGGTGCTGTACTTTTGCGCTTAACTCAGAGCCTTCGGTGATAAACTCAGTTCTTTAGAAAAGCGCTTTTAGACCTGGGAGGCTATGCGACAAACAAAGCTTACAACCCAAGACAAACACTATACTGAAGGAGCGGGTTGATGCGGAAAATCCTGTGATGAATCGCGTGACGTACCAGGTCACACAATATACCCAGTACAATGGAGTTGTATGAGTTATATAACTGATCACATACCCTTTTAATGAAAAGGTTCTTTAAACACAGAATACTACTTAAATCATTAACTATGGCCCCGGATTTGGTTTTCCGTCGCTCAATTGAAAACGGCTGTATCTAGCTTTAATTATTTCAAGGCTTCAAATAAGCCTCTTCCAAGTACGCTTTGTTAAAAATGATCTAGAGTTATTTTGTGTATTATTAAGTTAAATCAACAGGTTGGCTGTTTTCACTTTCAGGTTGAATTTTACGCAGTGCAATATCTGCGGGTACGATATCCCTATGAAAACCCAAACCTATTGAAGGCTTTGCCGACTTATTCATGGGTGAATCTTCGGATTTCACGTACACCTCTCGGCCGAAGTGTCTCATCGGCTCGTCGTAGCGACGTTCGGCTCTTCGTCGGAGCAATGGTAGCAGTAACGCTACGGAAATGAGCAGGCCTCCGATTGAGAGAACGGAGAGCCCTGATATCACAAAAACGTCTATGAATAGATTAATCTGGTTTAGTTCGTGCCGCTCCTCAGGACTCAAATGTGCGTGTCTTGTCGAGGGTTTTTGTGGGACCAAAAAACCCATTAGAATAGCTATAATACCGATTATTAACAGCACACAACCGAACGCCACACCCCAATTGCACCCGTCCTCTGAAGCCGACCCCGTTGTATCTCCTGCAGTGACGCATTCGCAACACGTCCCCTTCTGGGGCACTGGTTCGTACATTTGACGGTGGTATCCTCTTATGAGCCCTAGTCTTGAGGGCTGTCCTTGCTCCAGTTGATAATAATAAGGCGCTTGTAAGCCATTATTTTCATAATACGTCTCGCCAAGCGATGGATTTATCGAAGGGCTCGTTGTTTTGTTTGCGGTGCGGTGCTTTGAGAGAAACGCGGCCGGATATTTTCGCTCAGAGCTTTCAGACAAAGCAGGTTGATTTTTCTGGTGCTTACCTGGATCCATTTTGCTCTCTCGGAGCGAACTCACATATTTAAGTTGATCTTTTAAAACCAGCTGTTAATGCAAAAAATACATTGATGCTCTGTTGTTTCCGACCCGCAATCCAAAGCATGAAGAGATTCGAAGCCAACCGAACAATTTTTCATATCAGAGGATGTTTTTGTCGTCGAACCAAAGCTAGGTTGAAGGTACATGCATGTAGTCTCACGGCTTTCTCGCAATTATTTGCCGACGGAGAAGACGGTCGGCGCCAGTTAACAAATTACAATTAGTCTCCGTCTTTCTCCTGTGGAGAAAGTGCCAGTATACTTCGTCAGTGGCTTTTGTTCGGCTAATTTAACTTGTGTTTAAGCCCAGGGAACTATCGGAACTTTCTGTTTGTGACTTTCCATTCCCGTTTTCCTCGTTGAATTGTGATTCGATAATCCACAAGAAAGTGCATCTCCATAGCACCTTCAAGCTGTTGCTGGTATGCACCTGCTTGGGAAGGGAATAATTCATGATATTTAATGTTAGCGCCAGCGAATCACCATTTTGACTGGTCTAATGATTGTCAGCGGACAATGGATTTACGTGAGTTCACAGTTGCTCGATTGTAGAAAAATAAACTTCCAAATTGTACTTTGATTTAGTGTTCAAATTTTGACAGGGCTGGAGTTTAACATAATATGTCAGGCAGGCTGCTACGAAAGTCACTGAGAACTTAATTATCCACTCAAATTTACAAATTTATATATACGTATATTTAAGTTTGTAAATTCATATATCACGAACCGATAAGTACGTAGTAGCGTCCGTCTACACTATTGGGTTCGTTGCCCAACACAGGAGTAGACGATCTATTTTTGGAACGACATTTCGGGCCCCAAAAAGCATAGGCGTGTACGTTCATCCAATCAGATGGCTTAGCATGGCAGCGATTGACAGCTCATTATTTATGCCACGTATTTTTTGCACAGAGGAGAGTGCTTGCAACCATGGCAATCACTTTTCGCGGGAATTTCAAAATAACCTGATCTACTCCTGTGTTGGTGGCCCGGAGCATAACATATGGCAGGGTTCTAACGAGGTATATTTTTTCATCGCTGATCCCGTAATTTTACCCAATTTTTTTATCCCTGGTTTCAAAAGTGATGAGAATTTTGATCCCTGATCCCGCAAAATTTTATTGATCCAGAACGCCTGATCCTTGATCCAATGAAAAACACCGCTGATCCCGATCCCGAGGGTTGTGATCGCAGACCCTGGGGCTGTGATCCCGGATCTCACCCTTTTTTTGGCCTTTGATCCCTGATCCCATATACCTCGTTACGACCCTGATATGGACGCTCCTGAGTTTGCATATGAATCAAAATTGGTTTTCATAGGAAAGACTTCGCATTTAGACTGGCTTATGGGCTTCTATAGAAAATTATATACATATAAAACCGACCAAACAGTTCGTTTAGATTTGGAAGTGTCATGATCCTCATTTGCAAAAAAATTGACCTTTGTTTATTCTTCTGATTGCAAGGGAAATAAACCAGCGAACAGAAATATAACTGAGTATAAAGAATGAGAAAACAAACATGCATTTGACGGGTGAAAGGTGAATCCGTCGGCTTTCCAGCTGTATGCAGGCTCTAGCAACTCTTAACCAACAATTTTTAGGCCAATTATTATTCTGCTTATTTTTCTGCAAAAAAATTCAGGGATTCAATATCTTTTATTACTTTCAAATAAGGCAGCTTGATAAAAATTTCAGTCTGAGAGGAAACTCGTTCTCAGAGGTGGGTAGAAAACAAAGACCGAAGACCCCAAAACGAATACCCCCTCAAAATCGCCTTGAAATCACTTGAAAATGGCTCAAACATTATTCTCGACCAAAGCAAAAGCAAAGCACAACAAGATTTGCGGTTATCAATGAATTTGACCAGGGTTTTCGTTTTCTACAAAGCCCTGGCTAAAGTAGAAAACGAAGACCCCTCAAAATCGCCCCTACAAGAAATAACTTGATAACGTGACAGAGAGACTAAATACGAAATGGAACACAAAGATAACAATGATAACCAAAAAACGGGGTTGAGACATCGGAACGTATAAGTTTTAACAAAGATCTCCCCCAGGGTGATGTGTTGTTCCCACGATTCTGTGTAAGCCCCGTTGCCCAAGATGAAGACGGCAATGAAGGAGGTGAAGCGCGCCCGGATCAAAAGTCGAACTTCACATGAGACGAACTAAATAGATCGAATTACGTTCATGACAAATTCGACGAACCGCATTTGGATCGACCAACACTTTCTATCCACCCGGCTCAAGATCGAGTCTGGGACGAACGCGCAGACTTTTCATGAGTCGAACTTAGCTCATAAATTCAAAATTTGTATGGTACCGTGTATATTTTGGCCTCGATATCAAAATATTTAGAACAGAGCATTTGGTTCGACGTTTTAAGTTCGACGTTTGACTCAACAATCTTAATTTAGGTCGACCCAAATTAGTTTGAATCGACCGCAACTACAATATTTAATTCGTCTCATGTGAGGTTCGACGTTTGGCCCCGACCTGCCAGAGAGGGCGGAGAATACTGTTTCGACCTATTTTTTAAGTGACTTCAAGACGATTTTGAGGGGTGTTTGTTTTCTATTTCAGGTAGGGTTTTGTACAAAACGAAGACACTGATCAATCAATTCAGATTCATTGATAACCTCAAATCTCCAGCCGTTTGTGAGCCCGCGTTCCTTGCCCCACACCACCCATCGTTGGAGGAGAATGATACCGCACTCCGAAAAGGGCTGGAAATCGAGCCTACAAATCTTGTTGCTCCCCGGTTTTCGCTTCGGTCGAGAATCATGTTTCAACCACTTTGTTTCTTTGTTTTTGTTGGGTCTTCGGTCTTCAGTCACTTTCTACCCACCCCAATCTCGTACCCAGAGTCCTCGGGCTCTTTGGTCAGCGGGTGGCCATGAGCGCCCAGAGAGACTCTGCGATAATGGCCGCCATTGACAGTTTCAAATCGTGAGGGACTGGGGCGAGTTTGGCGCTGCCGGACATTTGCAACCAAGGAACAAAGTAGCGGTGCACGAAAAAATAGGCTACCATAGATAGATCCTTTTCCTTTAAGTGGCAGTGGAACTGTACTGGAGCACTGTATACTAATAACTGGCGGAATGAAGGACTAGAATTTTATACCCTCCAATAGGTAAAAGAAACGATGAACTAAAGGCACCTTACATGAAAGTTCCTATGAATGAAAACATTAAGTGGAAGAAGCAAGTAATTTGTTCGGCACACTGGTCCAAAGGACGACGAGAAAGCATTGAAGATCTGCCAGATGTTATCTGTATAGAGGATTATATAAAGAAGCTTGAAAAGTCAAAACCTCGATGTGCGAATGACAAGAAGAGAAAGGCAAGAAAACTGGCAGCGATAAAACGTAGTTCGCAAAACAAACCAAAGGCAAAGCGAAGGTTGGTAGAAAACTATCGTTGTGAAGCGGGTGTTGCCTGTTCAGAACAAGAGGTGTCAAAAAATGACCACGAAAGCATAGACAAACATCCTGAGAATATGAAATCTGAGAATGAAGACCTGAGGAAACAATGTGATGCAATTGCGAGGAAGTTGGAAGAAAAAGAACTGGAGATGGCCAACCACCTATGCCAGCCTTATTGACTATCCAGAAAAGTGTTTTTATATGACAGGACTAACAGCAACTGAGTTTGATTGTTTATTTGAGGCTATCGAGCCATTTGTATACCTCGTGGTATATCCTGACTGTAGAGGAAGTGGAATGGAAAATAGGAAACTGGATTTAACAACTGAGATGCTCTGCTTTTTTTCAATGCAGGACATAGCATCCAGTCAGATTGTCAAGGGGATTATTACTTCCTTCAGCCCTTGTTTTCACTTCTAATAGAAATGATTTCCCAATTCCATCTGGGTCTTCATGGTATCGTGGATCTGGCGGGTGATAGAAAAACCCACTTGGAGAAATTGGAACTCCTGAAACAAGTAGCGCATTTATTTAATGTTGTCATTACCAAGCACTAAAAATACAAATACATACCTAAATCACTTTAACGAACACAAGGTAAAACTTGTGACCTTAACAGGGACATATAAAATGCAAACATGGCATTAGAAAGGAAAGCTGTCTCCTCAGTAACAGTAATTCAATTTTCCTTCATAATTCTAGAGAGCTGGGTGTCATAAAATTCAAATTATTAACATTATTAAACCATTTCAGTGTACATCAATAGAGCGATTATGTGGCAACATATTCCACATTTTCCAATTTGAGAGGTACATTGTTTTCAAATCAGTAAAATGGTAGCCGGACGAGTGACTTCCTGACCAAAACTTTTCACAACCAACGTCTTGACAAAAACAGACGTACTGTTGTCCTCGACTTTGATGACTTTAACCGTTTTTATTTTCCTGAAAAAAAAAAAACAAACAAACAAACAAAACAAAAAAAAACATTCTCTTGGCTTTTCGGTACTGACCTCTGCGTCCCTCTCGTTTAAAAGATACATAATGAGAAATAGTCTCCGCCGTTACCTTAGGGTAAAAAGAGCTGTCTGCGGTCCACTCGCCAGAAGGTGGTGGTATTATTGTTTTATCCATACTCGTTTTGAACTTGAAACTCTTATTAATTTCCTTGACGTGTTTCTCAAGCAAACCGTTATCTGTCTGAAATGACAGTAGTCGATGAACAAGCTCTTGGTTTGTTACCGAAGCCTTCCATTTGAGCTTGCTAAGAAGCGATTTTAGCTCGTCAATGTGATATCTTCTGTCACCCGCTCTGTAAACTTTTTATCATCGTCCATATTTCTCTATTTAAATCGATCTGGACGAGTTTCAAAAATGACTGATTTCTCTATGCTCGTTGTAAATTCAGAGTGCGGTCTCTCAGTCTCAGCTGTTGTTCAAATGTCCGGCAGGCCCCAAATTTGCCCCAGTCGCTCACGATATGAAATCTGGCAATTTTCCCACAAAATCTGACGGTTTCTTCTGAAGGTGTAAAGTAACAGCCAATAAAACAATTCGAATTTTTTCGGTTTTCCCAGAGTCTCTCCTGGCGACAACCCGCTGACCAAAGAGCCCAAGGACTCTGGGTGGCGCGACTGCGCCAGCTTAGCGTATGATGCTCCATCAACAGGATTTACGAGGAAGAGGGGTCGTCTTCTTCCTCCGCTTCCTGAGATTATTTACTTGTATTATCCTTCTATGGTGAGTACAAATAATTTTATACCAGAGCGTCTGTGTTTTGGATTCCATAGTTCGAGCTGAAACAACATGTTCTGCTTCATTCATGCAAAGCTGCATTTTATTGCGTGTGGTGTCGGATCGGAAGGATGTTGGCGGTAATTGGCTTTTGGTTGGTGTTTGCTCTTTCTCGCGTTATGTTAACTCTAGACCCAATTATTTAATTGTTAATTGTCCACTTGTCCAGTTATAGCCGTTGTCCAGTTATACATTTAAAACGTTCTCCACTTATTCCAGTTTTAGAGAGAAATTCTTGCGACTTCTGTACAAAAATTACTACTCTAAAATCGAAGCACCAAGAGATCGTGTTAAAACTTTATTAAATAACCTCACATGTGAGAAATATTCATTCAACAACAACGCTTCAGAGCAATAAAATAAAGCAAGAACGATAATCTACGGCCATTTCAGTCAGTCGGCATCAATGCGGTGTTTTAAAATCTGATTACCAGTAATTAATTCCGGACCAAAAATTCCCACGGATTTTATTCAGGAGGGCATAAAACACGTTCTTTGATTGTGGTGGGTCAGCTGACCCCGGACTGACCCAACCAAAATTCACTGCATCAAATAACGTGTTGCGAGGTAACTAAACTCTGGCTTACCAAAAATTTCAAAAATGGCGAAAGTTTCGTACTTTCCGACTTGTTTCGCTACAACTACCGATTCTTTTCGATGAATGAGACCAAAGTATTCAAATAGAAGCATCATAAAGTATCTTATCCGTTTCCAGGAAAAAATCGCACAACAACAAAGGAAACGCGAAATAGTTGGAAAAATTTTACTCACGAATTTAATTGGTATACGCTTAGGAAGTTCAGGTCACGCGCCAGTGTTTTGGTTTGTGAACTGAATCATGACGACCCGCCATAGCAACTTCCGGTTCGGGTTCGAACCTGTTTATGTTACATATGTTTCTTGGATTTTTCTGCCCTTGTTCTTATTGTAGTTTTTCGTGGAAATAGATAACAAACTTGACGATGCTAGTTTATCGGAGACTTAACAGAACCGCTGTACTTGTATTGAAGCGAGTCCGAACGTAGGAACTTAGTCATGCCAAAGCTTCCGCCATCTTCTAGGTAAGAAAATTTCGAGGTAAGACTGAATTTACGCTGTCTGTAAGGGTTCATGCGGGGATCAGTTGACCCGGGGCCAGTGTTTGTGGAAAGCTTAAAAATTAAACCAAATATAAAAACAAATTTCGATAAATTACACCGCAGTCATGCATGGCTGCACCCACATGATCACGACTGAGTTAACTGTCTCTTGATGTACTTGTCTTCATAAACATATCTGAACTGTTGAAGGATTAAGTCTCTATGTTACTGACCTTTTAAAACGTAAAGGGACTTCTTCAATGCACATTAAAGCAACCAGTTAGATCTTCCTTAATGTTAAAGAAAGAATGTGATAATTTGACTTAAAATTTAAAATTTCGAGGTAAGACTGAATTTTAACATTTAGCGTCCATGCATTCTTTACTATATTGCTTTACTTTCTAAAGTCAATTCAAGACGCTGTCTGTAAGGGTTCATGCGGGGATCAGTTGACCCGGGGCCAGTATTTGTCGAAAGCTTAAAAATTAAACCAAATATAAAGACAAATTTCGATAAATTACACCGCAGTCATGCATGGCGGCACCCACATGATCACGACTGAGTTAACTGTCTCTTGGAGAAAGTATTTGTCTTCATAAACATGTCTTAACTGTTGAAGGATTAAGTCTCTATTTTACTGACTTTTTAAAACGTAAAGGGACTTCTTCAATGCACATTAAAGCAACCAGTTAGATCTTCCTTAATGTTAAAGAAAGAATGTGATAATTTGACTTAAAATTTAAAATTTCGAGGTAAGACTGAATTTTAACATTTAGCGTCCATGCATTCTTTACTATATTGCTTTACTTTCTAAAGTCAATTCAAGACGCTGTCTGTAAGGGTTCATGCGGGGATCAGTTGACCCGGGGCCAGTATTTGTCGAAAGCTTAAAAATTAAACCAAATATAAAGACAAATTTCGATAAATTACACCGCAGTCATGCATGGCTGCACCCACATGATCACGACTGAGTTAACTGTCTCTTGGAGAAAGTATTTGTCTTCATAAACATGTCTTAACTGTTGAAGGATTAAGTCTCTATTTTACTGACTTTTTAAAACGTAAAGGGACTTCTTCAATGTACATTAAAGCAACCACTTAGATCGTCCTTAATGTTAAAGAAAGAATGTGATAATTTGACTTCGTGAAGCCAAGATTTTAAAACGGTTTCAAGACTAGTGTGCGTTTAGAAGACAAATGCAGTATTCTCAACTTGAACTGTTGAAAGACCGGTGGGCGTACAGACAGACAACGGCTATTGAATTGAATAATAAAACAAACTTCTGTAAATCGTTAACAATTTTCAAACTGCCTGCACTTCTTACACTTTTTAGTGACGTTGCTCTAACTTCTCTGTAATACCTGTAAGGGTCTCCTGCAGTTTTTCAATATACAAGCAAGCTTGACGAATGGTTTCGAGCTTTGTCACCCGCTTGCATTCCCGTAAAGTCGGAATAATCAGCTTTAGTTTCTTGTAAGCGTTTTGCTCAGCGGCAGTGCGTAATCTGTCCTTCGCAGAATTTCTCTTTCTTCGTTTTGTCGTTCCACGACTGGGCGTAGTGTTAGTTTCCTCTCCGCTCGTCGCGTTTGTGTCTACCATTTTAGAAGAATATTCATCGACTTGCAGGACAAAATTTGGATTATCACTTGGTGGCAGCGCTCTTTCGCTCGTCTCATAAAGGAATTCTCGGTTTTCAGTACATAGAAGGTCGTATTCTGCTTCCGCCATCTTTAAAATTTCGAGGTATACCTGGAATTATACGAAGAAACGATCATAAGTTTAGCTCAAAATTGTGCTTATTTAGGAAGCTTGAAGTCTGTAGTGTCGAACCGGCATTCTAAGCTTACTTTTAATGTGATAATTTAAAGAATTACTCACGTCTTGTCGTCTGTAGAATTTCTGTGTGGACAAGTTAATGGAATTTAGCACTTTAAGGTGGCTCTATATAGTTTTTTGGCGCGTGAAGCATGGGTACGAATGGCGCGAGCGCAGTATCTTAACTTGAAGAATTTCTGTTTTGATGACGTCACGAAAAACAAAGATTTTTGAGTGATCTTAAAACGCATATTGGGCGCGTTCCAGACGGTGAATTTTTTTAAAAATTGGCACATGGATAGGATTTTTCTTTTTCTCGCTGTTAAGAGAAAATCATCAAATTTTATACATACATTAATGTAATACGCGTCAAAAACGAAAATTGCGAATTCCTTCGAAAATTATGTACAGATTTTGTTATAGCTTTGTCAGTTGAAACTCCTTGGATGTTTACTCTGTTTCCCCCAAAACAAAGAAAATTCACCGTGTAGAAACGTAGAAACACCCTCTAGAAGTCAGATGTGTTCAAAAAACAAGCCGAGCATTTCTGTCTGTAGTTGCCATAGCAACAACATTCAGGTTCTGAAAGAGTCATCCATACGTGGTCTAGGGCTGTAGGTTTCTATTATTGGCCCTTTCACCGAGTGCTATGTGATAAACATTTGCCAAGGGAGAAATTATTTATGCGTATGTAATATCCAAAGCTTTGTACAATACTATATTGAGCCACCTTAATTTAAGATTCGTTTCTGTTTCTCAATCAGCAGAGCTTTCAGGAGCCACGTGCGCATGCACTGCAAGTTGTCAGCAACCTCGTTCCCAGGGTCTACTCCGCCTTCAGCCGCCATTTTGAAAGCGGAGTAGACCCTGGGAACGAAGTTGAGTTGTCACTTACTTTGATTGATGGAACTGTAAGTAATTGAAAATAAATAATTGACTAAATGATCCTCACACTTGACCTCACTCGACCTATTGCCGAGAGTTCTTCCTGGGGCGGATGGACAGTTTTCTCAGTCAGAGGCCAGTAGCGTCAGTTGGTTATGTTTCAAGAAATAATTGTACATTCTGTTTTGCCTTTACAAGCTTTCGTACCCAAGCCAGGCTCGCCATTTGTGTCAAGATACTGCTATGATACAGGTTTTATATGGGGAAGTAAAAGGCATATTGGGCAAAGTTTAAAATGACAGTGGGTACTAGAAAGTCCTGGAAATCTGTCAACTTAAACCCTGACCGTAACTCTAAGCAACCATTTGGTGATTTTTATCGTGGATTGCTCAAGGGACTGTAGATGAAATGCAGGTCTAGACAAGTGCTTAAAAAGTCCTGGAAAACAGTATGTGCAAAAGGGTAATTATGAAGACTAGTAAGACAATAACAAATGATAATTTGTCCCAATACTTTTGTTCTTGATCACAATAATATTTGATGTCACATGAAGGTACTTTCATGGCTTGGCTTCCAGACTTTTTAGTGGCAGAGTAAGGAGAGAGAAAAGATATCTGTTTACAAACATTGACATCAATTTTCTTTTGATATTAAAATTTGCCACCCACTGAAAAAAAGAACCCTTTGTTTTGGCAGCCAATAAGACTCTGCTCGGCACTTTAAAATCAAGAAGTGAGGTCAACAATATCTTTGGTTTTGTACACCTTACCCTATAATGTTCTTTAGTGTTTGCATTTGAATGAGCCCTTCTTTCATCATTCTTCAGCTCAAAATTCAAACAAATAACCTACCTCGAATGACACAAAAAGAACTAATTTGAATGCAAACGAAATGATATTAAAATGACAACAGTTTTGGAGTAAAGTGTATTGAAAGGTAAAAGGTTGAACTCTTGTTGTAGCTCAGGTACTTTTTCTTGCGAGTAAGCATGTGCCACTTACAGACAATACATCTTTTATTTGGCGGATGATCAGCTTTCTTTGCACTCACACCTAAATAACGTTTCCTCTTTAACCTTGTGTATGGCTGTATGTAAACTGTTCTTACATGTAAAAACTTATTGTGGTCCTATAGCTCTAGACATACATGCTTGGGTGCCTTGTCTACTCATGGCTGTTGCCCTTAGCTCACATCAAGCTGCTCCTAGTAATGGATAATTTGATCATGAGAGGACACTGGTTTGTAATGTACATCGCACTCTTTTCCTTCCATCGAGCAGAAATCTCTCATATTATTAGTGGACACAATGACATAGCAATAGTTAACAGAATCACTGTTTTTAACCTTCCAAGCCCCAATATCAACAACCCTATTCTCTTTACTTTTCTCCATGTTTCTTTTTCAAATAAGCTGCTTTTTGGTGATCGCTCCCTTCTCAAGGTTTGTTTCTGTGATCAAGTGAGAAAAATGCAAAGAGAAATTTAATGTTGATCACTTTTGAAAGGTTAAACTCCCTCCCAGGCTCAACTTTGAAGTGGACACTTCGTGGTGGTCAGGGCAAAGTTTCACTTTCTTCTCCTAGAAGCCTTAGAAGGGACCAGTCATTATTTAGAAGGAAGGGAAGTGGTGA
>BLFK01000271.1:896822-908286 GCA_014634185.1 Astreopora myriophthalma
GTAATATGGTTTGTGTTCCCTTGTTTCCTGAGATGTTTTGCCTTTGTTCCCCTGTCCCCCAGTTGAAATTAGTGTTCCCTTGTTCCCTTAAACCCCTTGGAGGGGCTCAAAAGTACGGCGCCTTTTATAGCGTGTCTTCGACTGAGAGTAGGACACACGCTTGTAAAAATACTATTGTATTGAAATTTCAACTTTAGAACGAATAGTTTTTCTTTTCAAGGCATTGTCATCTAAAACTTGAATATTAACTATCGTTTTACATTTGTATATTGTGAAACTAAAGGCCTCAGGGGAAGATGACAAACACGGAGGGACAAACGCACAAACATAAAAGTGTCAGATCTACGTTCGTCTTTGGTACAACAGTAAGCATAAGGTAGGCCAACTATCCAGCTTTCAAATATAATCAAATTCATGTAAACATTTGGTGTATTTTTGGTACATTTTCACATTTAGCTACGCATACAATGTGTGTGTTTATGGTTACATGTGGTATAGAACGAGAATCTTTCCCCATTTTAAAACTTGTGTACGGTGATTTATCCACTCGATAAAAATTATCCAGGATTTGAACAGCTGTGGCCAGAAAGATATTGTTCATACTTAGCCATCCTAGAGAACGCTGTGGGTCTAAATAACTATATTACGTAATTAGCTAAAGCAGTACGTTCTGGACTGGGGAGAGGGTGATTTCAGTGTTTCCAGTAAGTCTCCAAAATACTATTTTAACGTCATTACTGGCATGGTTGCGCGTCGAGGGTAAACCATAGCAACAGACTGAGATGAAAGACAGGTTTAACTATCTTCTGCCTCGTCACTTCTCCTTAAATGCAATTTGCTGTCTCGTGTGTGGCCCGTTGACTTGTGGTCTTAGAAATTCGGAAAGCAGCTGGCTTCTGATTGGCCACTTCTGAAAGAGATGGTGTAAGTTATAACCAAGTTAAGACTCGCAACAAGTCAAGAAGTGACTGGCTTGTGGAGTAGCTTTGTCTCGTTGCTTATGCGCACGCTCAAAACGCGCTCGAATACGAGCGGATACCAAACTGCCGGGCTTTAAACGCCGCAAAATATTAATAATTCATGAGTCGAACAGCCTATCAGGTCACCGAGAAAACGTCACGTGTATGAGCTTTAAAAACCCGATAAAACACTCCTCGTTACTATTCTTTATATAAAGACTACCAGTAAAGCACAGTGTTCCTATGGCCTGGGTGTGCTACCCAGCACAGTCACAAATGAGTCTATTTTGAGATTACCCTTTCCCGCATGTTCCCGAGAAAAACATGGCAAAAAGCAATCAAAGGCCGCGGCCCTTCCTTTCGCGCGTAAAGTGTATCTAAAAATAAGCCCATTTGTTACCGTGCTGGGTCAAGACCGAAAATAGACCGATTTCGATATTTTAAAATTCAACTTCAAACAATAAACATGACTTCGAGGCTCCAGGGAATAAAGTATGGATTTGTACGAGTTATTTTTTTTCGCCGGAGCCTCGAGATGGTGCCTTTGTCTAAATAAACAGTAGCCTCCATTTGGCGCGAAAATATGCTCGGATATTTGTCCGCGGACATTATCTGTTCTGAGAAGCGAACAGTTTTCCGAGGGCGAAGTTCGAGGAAAACTGTGAGCTTCGAGAAACAGATAATGTTCAAGGACAATATTAAAGCCAAATCGAGGCTAGTGTGTTTATTATCCTTCAAATATTTTCGCGGTTTGAACTTTTGGAAAGTGGGGAATATCACTTGGGGAATATTCTCGGGTATTCCCCAGTTTTAGCTGGGTATATTCGGTCACGTGACGCATTTAGACCAATCGCGTGCGAGCGAAAATATTTGATGGATTATAAGAGTGAATATTAATAAACACTCTTACCTAATTCACTCTTAGTTGCGTTTATTTCGTGTCTGAAAGTCACTTAAGTTGATAATCCGGAAGCTCGGAGTGTGGAAAAGTCGTTATGATGGTGGTTTGTCTGGAATCGCCATTAGCAACTGACTCTGAATGCGGCCATTATAATGGGAAGTCACGTTTTCTACACCACGCATAAAAACAATCTTTTGTCTCCGGGGTAAGTCCATTACCTTCTGTTTCTAGCTTTCGCCAGAGCCTGAAGTACGAAAACTCAAACTTTAGCTGCACTTCTTCAATCGCGTTTTTGCCAGTGGTTTGCTTGTTTTCTTATTTCACATTGTAGATGTTGGTCTTTTTCACTTAAGATTTTAAGAGCTTCAAGATGATTGAGGAATGCCTTTAAAACCAAACTTGACAATCTTTGGTT
Organism: Astreopora myriophthalma; assembly: GCA_014634185.1. Classification (NCBI taxonomy): domain Eukaryota; kingdom Metazoa; phylum Cnidaria; class Anthozoa; order Scleractinia; family Acroporidae; genus Astreopora; species Astreopora myriophthalma. Next base: position 899,098 of record BLFK01000271.1, read on the forward strand.
AAATTTCTGGAATGCCTTTTGAAAACAAGTGGCTCCAACACGTGTCCTTACAGAGTAGTGGACGCAAAAGAGACGTCGTACTGACATTGAACTCTAAAAGCAATTGGTTTTCCTCGTTCACTTTTATTGTGTTAGAACACCTTAGGGTTTTCGGTCCTCGTTTTAATAACTTGAATTACGCTTTTCATCCAACAGTCCTCTATCACAGATGAACACACAGTTTTGAAAATGTATGAAAGGGTCAAACAGGCTGTGAACTTTCAAAGGACCTTGGAAAACACTTTTCTTTCCGGCTGTTCCAATCCCTCGTGTCAACTGACAGAGCCGAAGGGACAACGTAGCCTTGGTCGTCAGTCTTGGGCAAGATTCATAAGACTAAGCTGTTATGCTTATTTAAAGTTTTGATGAACTGCATAAATTAGATACTTAGTTTTGGCCTTTCCATTATTTGATGGTATCAAACCGAGTTATGAAAAACTGACTATCTATTAATAAAAACTGTTGTCGTTTTTATTTAGCAATGACAGTGGTCAAATTAGCTTGGACAGCGAAAGTAAACTATTATGTCGATGAGTTTTCCAAATGTCTTCAAGGCTCTGTTGTCGTGCTTTATAAATCATCTTGTTTTGAATAATTTTTCACAATGAAAGCTCATTAGTTCAATAAACGTTGTGGTTCTCCAAAGTGCTTTTTTTATCTTTCGCGGTGTACTATGTAAATGCCCGTCACGAAATTTGTTAAAAAATGGAACATTTTATTATGAAACAGTAAAAAAGGATAGGAAAAAAAAATTGAAATAGTAACCAATTGTAGTCTCCAAAAAAAAAAAACGGTTTCTTTAAAACAGTCAAGGTAGTTAGAAAACCTTCAAAAAATGCAAACCCCCGCTTCTGTTTTTCTCATCTTTAGAGCTTTGATAGCTACCGCAAAGGAATGATTGCCTTACAAAATGTTTACACAAGACGATGCTTCCGTCGATATGGTTCAATTCGACAAAGAGCTGCAATTAAAAGACGCCGACGAAAGTGTGTAAAAAGACTGTTTATAGGAACTTGCGACTTTTGGAGCAATGTAAACATTTCTGTTGTGATTGGGGTTTAGCACTTCATTTTTATGGTTATCGCCGTAGGTGTGTTTTTTTAAAGACTCTTGTGCGTTTTTCTTGTGGTGTTAATCTGTCAAATGTTGCCGAGCGAAGTTACTATGTTCATCTTAGCAATGTTGACAACATTTACCTCCTGCATGATACTGTTTCCCAACTACACTCACCTCAATGAAAGGCCGTAACATACTTTTGTCCTGCAAGTTCCGCAAACTTCTCTCGGGCTGCTTCTCGCTCCGAAGCACGCAGCGAAGATGAGATATGTAATCTATGGCTAATAACAGAATGTTGAGCCTTGGAAGCTTGGTATCCGGTGGGACCTGAGGTAAGGTTTTCTGTAACTTTAAGTACGCCCTCTTCATATTCTGCGCTCTAACTCTCTCGCGCAAAGCGTTGGCGGAAGGAGTATCCGAGCTCCCTTTACGCCGTTTACTGGACATCTGTTGGTCTGAATTGGCGGCGCACGGTGTGTGACTCAACTTTCCCATGGCTTTGGGATGTCCAGCTCCTCTTGCGGCCTCACAGTTAGTTCGCGTTGGGGCTTTGCAGTTCGTCTAGTTAGAGCTGCGTGGAACATAATCCTTTAAGTCGTGAATACCTCCCAGTTTGAACTGAGACAGCGCGCCAGAAATGTGTCCGTGTGTACCTTTGATAACGCACTTAATTAAATCTAGATAGCGAATACCGCCTGAAGTACAGATGTTATCCAGCAATGCCGCAATCCTTTGAGTATGCAACAGTTGCTTCAGTTCCTTTGCATGTGGATTAAGCGATCATTAATTGTCCCCGACGTGAAATGATTAACTCAACGTTGCTCTTCGTTGATGAGAGTTTTATTGGGGCGCGTTAAAGGTCCCAGTTTACGCGCGGAAAGTGTGCTTTTATTCCCCATGGCAAAAGCGAATGTTCATGACGTTTCATCGACGATAAAATAGAAAGATCGATTTATCACTAAATGTTCTCAACAGCTGGTCGGTTAAAGCGTTCTGTGGAACAATATTTGATGACCTCAAAAGCCAGTGAGTTGTTTGAAAGGCGAGTCCGTCAATTTGAAATTGCTCAGTTGTAGAAACAGGTCAAGTAATGGTCAAACACGCAGATCTTACCGAGTATTTTTAGCAGAACACAAAGCGGATCAGCTGCAACGGGATAACCTTATCGGGAATAAACTCCAGGGAACAAATTGGTTGTGACCGCGTGAGACCTAAAATACCGTTGCGGGTCTTGAGGCCTTATGCATATGATGGACTGTAGTGAAAAGAAGCACTCAGTCGGTTTGTGATCCAGTGAGCCTTTCTTCGCTTTCTTTCGGCTTTCTCTCGCCGTAACTGTGAAGTAAGTACGCAAATAGACTGAATGGATGAGCCTTGTTTCGGAATTCAGACGAATTCATCGACGGGTTCTGTTTAGCTTCAACTCGAGAATGGACCTTTTGATACCTCAAATATCAGACACGGATCTTCTGAGTTGGGCAAGAACCAGAGATAATCATTGAAGATCTGTAAAGAGTTATTGTTCAAGGGAAAAAACTTGAAGGAGCAAAGATGAATTCACAGATAAAGAACCAAAAAAGAGACGACGGAGCTTGCCTTTTGCTTGTTTGCGTTCCTTTTGACAAAGACAATTTAGCGGAGTTCGTCTCAAGTCTTTCAAGAATGAGAGTTCAAGAGTTTCTCTACAAAGTGATACGTCTTGAACGGCGTGCGTCAAGTGGAGTTAATGATAGTCACAAATCGCATTGTGAAAGCGATTCAGTTCTTCGTCACCTTTTTTCACGTTTTGCCTGTTTTCTCACTTTCCAAGGGAACGTAAGAACTGACGAGAGAGACCTCTTGCAAAACCGTGAGTGGTCAGCATACACTAGTGAATGGACTTGAAATAAGTAGACTTTCAGAGGAGAGATTAAACAGTTCAACCTGCAAAAAAGGTTTTCAAGCTTGAGCTCTCACATCGGTTCAGTAACAGTTGAATTCCACACTTCACCCGACAGACAATTTCTCAGTCCAATCCGACATTTGCGTCGCGTATTAATATCCGCTGTGTTTCTGGCGGCCATATGTCCAGTAGATAATTCCAACGTGTTGAAAGTTGACGCTTCCTCAAAACACATGCGAAAATTTACGAAGTGCCTGTTTTAACCGACTGGATGCACTGGCGTCTTAGCAAAATTTCAAGGAACAAATGAGAATTCTGGCCGATTTGTCTCAAAAAGTCTGCTCGATGTTCAGTTTCTGATATGCCGATTTTCGACTGATGTCATGTAATGCTAGAAAATTCTGATGATTTAAGCCAAACTCGAGAGATGTGAATTTGATAATGGTAATCAATACTTTTTTGACATCTGGTCAAGCCCGGCAGTTTGACTCCGTTTTGACTCGACTTACTTCTGGGTGTTGATGACCCGACGATATAATTAATCTGCCATTATATATCTGGATCGGAAGTGATGAAGTGTGTTAAGGTGAAAATATTTTTTACTTGCTCTAAGCCGGTGACCCTTGTGTGTGGCTTTGCGGAATGGCACTCTCGTCTATTTAAATTAAGAAATGCATAGCAGAGAGGGTTCTTGTGAATCTGAACTCGATCTTTTTACAAGCAAAGCGTGGAAAAGTAGCCGGTTACTTCCTTGTCACCCATTGGTTGGTGGGGAACCAATTGCATTTGAATACCCAATCAGCCGGTCGCTGATTGGTTGGCAAATCCTGGAATAGTTGTATGAACCCTTGTCAGCGCCATCACCTTTAGATAAATTGATCATTTCAGTTTGACTTACCTTCATAAAACTCACTCTCTCCTCTACCCGCATCATTGCCGCCGGCATGTCAGTATTTTAAGACTTGGGTTGTAAAAACTGTGCCTTGCGAAATAACTCTGATTTTCGTTACTAGAAATGGTCACTGATTGGGAATAAAAACGTTGAAGATAAACAAAGTGTACATAAAAACACACAGCAACAAATCGGTCGAGATATCGTTTACTTTGCCACTCGCTAAGGGGAGCGGTATAAAAGGCAAAGCCTAGTTAATATTACCCGTATATCATTCAAGTGCAGCCCGATACTGCAGTAGATTTCTCCTTGGGATCCTATGCATGGATCCGTACGCTTCCATATCAAACGTTGCACCCTATTTTAATTGACACGTATAATATCGAAAACTGAGCGCATGAACGAATTGCTGTGTGACCTAGCTTTGATTTGAAAGTCGAGAGAACGGGAAGTATTTCGAAACTCGAAAGGGGTACAACCGCATTCCAAGGTCAAAATTTGGCTCCGTAAGTAAAATCACTACAAAAGGAAAATCACCAAAATACGACCCCTCTTGACTTTTCATTTGATACAGGTCTTCTCAGATGGTTATAGAGATAACTTGGCTTTGCATGATTGTATTTCTGTACCCAGATTATTAGGCCGGCCGAACTGAATTACTTCAGTTATTGACTTCACTGGAGTACACCAAGTCTACAATATTCTGACCATGTTGAGTCGGGGTGTAAATTTGTCCCAGTGACATTCACTTGGATTTTTCTGTAGTTAACTGTTGGTTGTCTTCTAAAGAAGGCCCCTGGTTTCAAGCAGGACCTTAGGCCCTCGTCTGTTTTGTTGAGTGCATGCGAGCATGAGTATGTCTAACTTTGAAAGAGAGTACTCTGTTTGAGTATTGCCACGTGATCTACCTCGAGGCAACAAAGCATAGAAACGTATAAAGTCTGGCCTGACCAACGTCCTTCTTTCGATTGGCAAATCAACTGTTGTTTTAATTGTGTTTTCTTTTGTTAACGCTGAGGTAGTCCCTCGAAGTTAATCCCGGATCGGAACAACAAATGTAACGGAGTAAGAACTGCGTGGATCTGATAGTGTTTTCGTCACTCAGTGTTCACATCACTGAGTCTTAGGAAAGGGAGAGTCGGATATTGGTAAAATAACACCCGTATAGCAAGGAAAAAGCTTTCCTTTCACCATCACTCAACGCGAACTTATAGCATTGTTGGTCTTCACAGAATTATCAGTTATTGGCCGAAAATAAAGGAGATAACACTTCAGTACACGTTTTCCGGCCCGCCTTATTGATCAGTTATGGCAAACCTGAAATTGAATTTCAGCATTTCTGTGGAAAGGAATATCTGCCAAATCCGAACTCAGACCATACCTTAAATTTAACGCCCGGGAAAATTCCTCAGTGCAGTTCGTACTGTAGCGATTTACACGCGTACCTGTTTTTGTGAGAGAAATGCGGGGCCAGAATAGTAACTTGTGTGATAACGATGGCGTCAGAGGTATAATAGTCTATCTTTTGAATCTGTACCCAAGACAGCTGAGGTTTTTGATAAAAGGATTGGCCATCTTTCAAGGGGTTACTGATTTGCTTAAAGACGTATTTTCCCGCCCTTGTGCTTTGTAAAGACTTCATAAAACACATTGCACAAGCTCAGTGGGCTGAGGTCTAATCCTTCGATTGGTTTCAAATCTGTTTTCACTTTTTAGTGCAACTTCTGGTATGTTGTTTCACGGTAGAGAATTAAGCCGTAAAGTACATGTACTTCAGTAAATCATGGGTTTTGCTCATTAAATAGGCCATTTCCGAATTGCTGATTGCCTCTGTTTCAAAGCGAGTCTTGGTGCTAAACCATTCAAATGATAATGAGTTTGATTTGCATGAAAATACAAAACTCATTTGCATTTGAATGGTTGTGCACCAGGACTCGTTTTGGAACCGAGGCAAACAGCAATTAGGAAATGGTCTATTGCGTCCAGCCAAACGTTGCGTGGTTCAAGATTTCATGAACACAGATAAACGTTTGGGCGAGATTTCATTGAACTTCGGCTTCAAGCAAGAAGGGTCAATTGCAACTTGTCTAGATTCTTTCTGATCTCAGTCAGCTATTTTTTTTTTCCATTTTTTCCCCAGAAATTAGCGTACTCCAATTTTTCTAGTCTGTCTCAAAGTAGTTTGTTTCTTTAACGACACTACCTAAACCTCGCGTCATTCTTTCTGGCTTTCCCATTTTCTTAACAAGAAAAGAAGATTTATTGTAATGCGGTCGTTTTTCTGAAAACGTGTTCGTATATTTGCGCCTTGTTTACTAATAGATAGTACTTTTTCGATATTGGTCGTGTTTTGAATCGGTGATCGATCCTTCACTGAAGAGGAAACCTTTACGATGTTCTGGAGGAGTTCTGAATCCACGATTAGCTATGATTTTGTATGCGTAATCCCGCCGATTAAATCATTGCTTGCTACAATCAGAGTATTCACGAAAAGAATTTTCCAAGAGAAAGGGAAGTGCTGCGGATAAATCAATGGTGTGTTCATATTTCGTGGCAAGTACGAAGAAAGCAGATTAATATTGGCATCGACATCAAGAGAAGAAATGCAATGTGCTGGTTTTGACGATGGCCAATTGGAAGCTTGGAAGTCTAAATATTATTTTTTTATGGTAGTTGGAATTAATACCGTATTTACTTGCCCATCAGACGAGCGAAAAAAACAAAACCAAAAAAAAAAAAACGGATCCCGCATGCGGCTACTGCTACGTGTTTTTATATCAATTTTTCTTGCTATGTTTCCTTAGTAAATTGGCTTGTGTCGAAAGGGAGTCCTTTTATCGCAATCTTGACAGCAAAATCCTACTGTTATATCAAAGACAGTTCAACCATTAGAAGCAGCATGAAAATTTGTTGTTTCTTCGTTAACGTTTTTGCTTCCAAGAAGCAGTAGTCACAAACGTAACCCGTACAAAAACTGAGGTTTGTCTTCGAACCAATTAACCGTCTGTGAATCTGCCGCGCAAGTTTTAAACGACAGCTTTTGACAGTTCAAGATAAAGTTGCGTTGTATATTTGTCATTCTATCATTGTTTAGCAAATGCGCATGTGCAAACTTCCTGAACTCCGAAGGGTGCAAAAAAAATTGTGTACCACATTGAAGACACAAGGACTACACCTTCTAATATGCAATCGCTCGAAGTAAACTGAACTGCGAGTGACACTATGGTATCTGTTACGTAGGTCTGCGTAAATTGAGAAACCTGTGCGTTGTCGGCCATCACAATCTCGCTCCCAGAGGCTGCAATCCCTTTGGTCAGTTTCCCGTTCGCCGGATAAGGGTAACGCAGGCTCGGGGGGCGAGATTGCGGCCGTCACAGCTGGTTGTTAAGCACTCTGGGTAATGAACGAAAGGAGATCAAACGAATCGGAAAAAAAGTCGCTGTTCGTCACAAATAGGTTGCGCTCGCAGCAATGAAAAAGGGAGAGATTCTGTTAGGGTTGCTGCCTACAACTTCGAGTTTGGTGGGTTGCTGTCTCCAAAGATTAATTCATTCCTCTGGTTTCCTTGAAGCCTTGGTATATATATGAAGAAAAATAACATATTTTCCCTACGACTATATTTTGGCTCGATTTTATCCCCCAAATTGAATTTTCTTGCCTCTAAGTGAAAATGAATGTTGTGCATTAGATCTCCCACAAAATGATTTTCATTTCGTCAACCTTATGGTAAAAAATGGCTGATATTATCTTGATCCTATCAATGTAATACCCAATAAGTGAACAATATAAAATAATCACCTGTCTCGAGCACAATATAGCCAGGATATTAATTGACCTCTCTTTGCCTATATTTTTGATCCGTTTTCAATTATCTCAATCTTTCTCTTGGCCGTGATCATTGAACGACACACTAAGTTAACGTGATAAGTCATTGAAGACTAATCTGTGATCGAAAACTTCGAGAGAGAGATTTTTGTGCGGCTATGGTTTTTCGGTTACAATCGGAGCCGACGCCGACAGCTTTGCTTCCGAGAAAAAGAAAATTACAGTGCAGAAATGGGCATTTTCTTGAGGTTAGACCAGATGGCACAGTGCGGGGAACAAAGAACAACGAGAGCATATACAGTAAGTTAAGGAAAGCATGATCACTCATTTCGCCAAAAATCCATGGCCGTTGCCTTCCCAGCAAAGATTTATTAATCGGAGTGAAACTTGTATGTAAATGTGCTGCCTTGAAAAGTGTTTCTTAATGGATACGTACACTGACCAAAAAAAATTATCACCAATGAAAGCCTAACGTATGCTAGCTCGGTAGCACGCATGTAAAAATTGTCCAGGAGAAGATAGAAATAGAAAGAATCACTTTCTTGTAAAAATAAGTTTTGATATTTCATCCGCGAGCCTTGACACAACGATTTCACTTGATTTTGAAAATTCACTAGTTCACTTGATTTGGTAAATGTACCAGTAAGATATGAATACTTAATAGGGAAATTTAAAAAAAGGAACAAAATAATTTTTTTTTTAATGTCAGTCTGATAAATTCGTCAGCAATAATCTCTTCGAAAACGTAAGCCGCCCCGAGGAAAACAAATGCCATCTTCATCTTGTCGGTTTCATTCGCCCAAGGGAATATTAATTGCTTTGGAAGATAACGGGTTGGTCTTAGTAGATGATCGTCGGCTGAAACAGCCAGCAAAAACCAGGCCCGAATGAAAATAGACTCTCTGACTCTAGAAGAGACCTAGCCCACCTTGCAAGTGCTCGCACTCCCCTGATCGCACGACCAACGGGCCTCAATCACAATACGTTTGATGGGCGTGGGTTGAATCGAGGGTGATCGGTAGACCAATTCTTATTTATTTCCTTTTTCATGCATTAACGGATCGTTTTTGTCCACTTTTCTTCCCAGCCGTGTTTCATCTGAGTTCTGTAGGATCAAACATGACTACCCTATGGGCCGCGGAAGCTGGCTTGTATGTCGGCATTGACAACCGAGGCAATATTGTCACCTCTGTGAGTAGCCACTGCAGTGCATGTCGAATCAGTTGACTTGTTCCTTTTCATTCAGATCGCTTCACGTCGCGAGATTGTGCGGAACATCTTGTTCATGGGAAGCGGTTAACGCCATTGAGATACCACGACTGAGCTTTTCGTGTTGGTTTCTTCCAAGCGTATATGAGCAGTTTCTTGTAAGCTGGAAAATTATTTTTCACACTTTCTACAACTTAATGATCATTTGAAAAGGGAAAAAAAGACGTTTGCCACTTGCTGGCCGTAAACGTGGCACTAACTGCGCCGCCAACTGCGAAGAAAAAAG
>BLFK01000272.1:35100-50100 GCA_014634185.1 Astreopora myriophthalma
AAGCTCGTGTACGGGGCGTTTTATCGGTGACTTGATATAGGCTGTTAGATCATGAATTATTAATAAGTTTTTTTGAAATCGATATAAAACATGCAAATGGTTCATGTTGGTTGCAAATGTTTGCAAGGTCGGAAACTAACCCTTTGACGCCACTTTCGGTAGTTTCTTCTACTTTCTAGCCCACTGATAACGCCCTCGATTACTGATTCGATCAACTCTCTAGAACCTTATTTTAATTGAGTATCGTGTAACCTAAACAAAAGTACTGTATTTGCAGAGTCGACCACGCTCTGAAGGAAATACACCTTTCAGCCAGCCACAGATGGAAGTAATAGACCCTTTTGCCGATACAGCGGTCATCTTGAATACTATTGTTCTGAGAAAGATACTATGGGATGTTCAGGAGACCTGCATGTTTTAGGTGCAAATTTGGTTTTTGTGTCAAAATTCTTCAACCACTTTGATTTTTAAATGCTGTTTCACGGTATAATTTATCTGAGACAAAGCAAATGTAAAAATCAATCGATCTGGTTCGAAAATTTCGACTTTTCATTCGCCAATCATAACGCAAAGCCAACAAAGGCGGTGGATTGAAAAACGCAAGTTGTTTTTTTTAATTCCGTCACAAAGAACTGAACTAAATCAAAACCAGGCAATTGCGTGACTACCGTTTCCACACTCAACTGAATTAAACCTGTTCCGTTATAACTACAAAAATGACCAAGCTGCAATAACTGCAACTTGATCATGACTTCAATCAAGCAATCGCAGTGCTTGATTGGAGTCTGTTGCTTCATCTGTGTGCCGAGCCCTTCTGATTATTCCTGCTATGTCAGTTTTGAAATTCCTGCAGTAGGATAGATCAGTTTTCACTTCAGTGTCGAAAGTAATGTTATGGTTTTCTTTTTATTCTACTTCCCAGTTCACTGAAATATCTCGCGCTACATTCCCAGCCAATCAGTGGCTCGTGATTTGCTCCCACGCGTTTTCCCGCGCTTAGAGCTGGCTGAATGTATTTCCGTTATAATTGGTTGATTCGATTATCTGCGTCCGTTCTGGTTGGCCAAAGTAGCAAGTAAAGTTGCGTTTGGTTTTACTCAATTGAATATTGCTCTATTAATTATAACCTGCGGCAAGAGAAGAGGTGAGAGAACATATCCCCATGCCCAATGATAATTATTTCAATCTATTTTTAAATTTAGCCCCGGGCGTGGAAACTGTTTTTAACCTCAGCCCCAGGACCTCGCAGTTTATATTTCACTGGACGGACCGATCAGAATCCGTTCTCTAAATAACTAGTCTCGTGATCTCGTACTAAAAATACATTGAAAGAAACTATCATTGATAGAGGACTATGTATGGGGGATACGTTCTCTTACCTATCCTCTCTTGCCCGCGGTTAACCCGATGTCAAATGAACAATGTGGCCTGCATGAGGGTTTTTCCACACATTACGCCGATTGTTGAATCCATAAGATCTACTTCAGTGGTGACAGATCGTTCAAATGTTTTAATTTTCAGCGAATAGAATGACGTATAGTACATCACTTTTTCCACTTTATTCACATTATTTTCATTTTAGCTGCTTTTCTAGTTGTCCAAAGCTTAGGTGAAGCATAGTGCAAGCCTGCAGAAATAAAAGCCAGCCAGCTGCTATCTTCAAGATTCCAGTTGTCAATAGTGAAAAAAGCCAACATGGCGGCTGTGATGCAGAGACTGACGACAACAAAAATCAGCTGTAAAAATCACAAGTTAAAACTCGCAGACAAATCTCTTTGGTGATCAGATTCAGTTTAATGGCAAACGAAAGAGACGCAGTTAGCGACAGAGCACCAGAATCGGTTGCTATCACGGCAGAGCAGTGCAAACATTAGGTAAGTACATGTAGATACAGTAGATATGAAGTGCATTAATTAATTAAGGAAGTATAGCCTGCTACTACGGAGTGTAGCCTGTAGTCTTAACTGATTCAGGAATATTAAATGTAATATTAAAGGTATTAAGGGAAGGTACGTTATTTATTGGGGGGGGGCTAAGTCGGGGTATTTTAGAATTTTTTTGCGAAAAAAGTCGTAGCCCTCCCACTTCCTGAAATGGATTAATCAACCTATCCAAGACAAAAATAACCGGAAGTGAAAATAACAAACTGGAAGTGTTACTCATATAACCGCGTTCATCTGCGCACAAAGTAGTTAATTGCGTGGAGTGTGATTGTACGGTGAAAACTTGAAAATGGGAAAGGATGTACTTCCAGCCTCGAGCTCAGATTAGGCGATTGTTTGAGGAAAGTGAACTAGTCAGTGGGGATAGTGAGGCTATTAGAAAGTTTTCAGATAAATCCATTGTCCCCGAAAAGCTTGTGGCAGAGTATGTTTAGCACCTTGCCCAGATAAAAATGCGCAAGGAGAAGAAGAAAGAGGAGACTGAAAGGAAGCGAATGGAACGGCTGAACCGGGAGTACAATGACATTGACTGGGTTGGACTGTACAACTCCGATAAGCCGTCGTCCTTGAGGGTGGACGACCTGTCCTTGTACTTTTCCCATCACAAGATCACCTTCAAAGGGAAGAAAGCTGAAAAGGTCGCAATGATCAAAGCGCACATTGGCAGCTTGCTGTACAATTCAATGGGGCGTCAACAACTTCGGCAGCCACCGCTAAGAAATGTGAAGCAACAAGTGACCTCATCACTTTCCGAGGTCGAAACCGACTCGCAAAGTGATGTAGTAGATCGAGTTGTCGGTTCAAGCCCGAGTAGCTTAAGTGCGGAAAGATCAAAATATGGGCGAAAGCGGGCACGGGTCGAGAGAGACAATTATGTTAGTTGGGAGAAGATAGTTTTTTGATAAATAAATTTTTCGACACCTGTAAATAATTTAGATTAATCTTGACTAGTAGTTTTTCTTGTATATACAAAATAGAAGCGACATGAAGTGATTTTTTTTCCTTGCCAAAAAAACCTGTTACCCTCCCCCGGTTGAGAATAAAACAGGTTTGACCCTCCCCAATTTATGAAAAAATTACTAAGGACCCTCCCCTCCGAAGCCCCGGCCCACCCCACCCCCAATAAAAAACGTACCTTCCCTTATGAGCCTTTAAGCGTTTCAGTATGGAGTCACCAGAGACCACATGCGGGATTTTCGTCACTTTCGCCATATTCGGCCTTGTTCTCATCCCTTGTCGTCTCCAGTGTATTCTCAAGTAGCTGAAATCTGTTTTGGAGTGCGGTGGTGCCTCTTTTTAAATGTTCATTTCCCTTTCGATTTGGTTTTGTTTTATGGCATTGACGTTCGGCTGCACGGAAAGATTTCCGTACAGTTCCCTACATTAATTATACATTCATATTCCTACTGACCCTCTTCCAAAAACAACGAGCGTGAATAGAGTTTTGCTAGGAATATGCATGCATAATGAAGTAGGGACCTGTACGGAAATCTTGCCGGCTGCACTCTTTGAATTTCTTTGAGGAACAGTTACCTCGTGGATCTGGTTATCCCGTGGTTGACATTCACCTTCGCTCTTTTCTTGCATAATAAGCTTTTATGCTAATTTCAGGGAGTCGTTTTCTTGTTCAGCAGACGATGCACGGGTCTCAAGGGATGCAATCTTTAGTTTCCGTTCATTTACTTTCCATATCTTTGTTGCATAACGTCGCCTGTAGTTTTTCACACCTCTCTTTCTGTTTCCAAAGCTCTTTATTGGTAATATTTTCTTGGTTTTGTGGATTTCAAGATAACGATCTTGTGTTCTCTTCAACCTGCTTCTTTAATACCATCAGATTGTATTTTATGTCATTCAGTTCAGCAAGTAAAGAGTCTTCTAAGACAGAGTCCACTCCAGCATCTGTCGTCTGTTTGATTTCATCATGGCTTGTGGCTCGATCTGGCGAGTCGGTTATCGTCTCCGGTTTGTCTTGAACCAGTTTAACCAATTTCCCTTTTGAAACAGGACCATCATGTCCTTGAAAAACAATAGTAAGTTGCTTCTTGTTGTACCAGGTTATCACAAGCTTGTTGTTGCAGCTTTTAAATTGCTTAGTATTTCCGCCGGGCGACGACCACTTTCCTTGCTGTTGTAGACAATTTTCGACAAATTTCTTCAAGGATTCTAATTCGCTTGTCCATGTTAAGCGCTCTCCTTTTAGCTCAAGGTATTGCAAATCAGATCCGTCGAATGCAAGTGGGTATAACTCAGTGTCTCTTAACAAAACGACTTCGTCGACGGAACCAGAACAATCTTGACCGTCCGCCATCTCTATTCCTCTCTGTTCTGATACCTCGAACAACGTCAGCGTATAATTGGGATTTGGGAATCAACATGCCTGTCAAAACTAAAAAATGATCCGATATTTGGATTAGTTCGTTTAGGTTAAAAACTTGTTATTTGTATGTTTGTTTTCGTGTAATTAAGATCATTGGTTATCTTTTTAAGATGTTTATGGTAGTCGTGCGATTGTGGGAAGGAGTGGGCGTGTGTTGGTTTTGTTTTGCTCCGTTTTTTTTTTCTCCCCAGGCCGTCGAGATTTCGAGGTGGCGTGCGCTAAGGCCAAGGTTGACAAGCTGCGTGGTGCCCTTCTTGACATCCCGGAGGGTGGCGCAGTCGTCAAGGATAATCAGCGCGTTCTCACCCTCCATGGTGGTTTTTGTAACCAGGAGCCATGCTTCCACCTGGTCTTGCTCGGGGCAGACCACGTAGATGCCTGGCTGGCCGTTGAGCAACCCACGGTAAGTTTTGTTGGAAAGAAAGGTGGGGCAGAGGAGGACAATATGGTTGAACTTGTGGCGAAAAGGGCCTCGCAGCTGGTCAAGCACTTGCTGCGTCTTGCCGCAGTTGGTGCGGCCCACAATCAGGGCGTAGAACGGTATCTTTTCAGGGTCCATCTATTCCTAGTACTGCAAACTCTCGAGTTGACTGCCCATGATGTTCATTGCAGCATCACTGATGGTGAAGATGTGGCAGTTTATTTTGCCGCCAGCAGCGGCTGCAGTCGGCGTTATCTCAAGGTGTACGGTCCGCTGCCGTCGAACTTGTGGCTGGACATGCTCCGAAGGTCAAGCAGGTAGCCAAACTTTCTGTCGGTGAGATATTTTTCCGGTGTAATGTACTGGTTTGGCTCGCCTTTCCCCAATAGGTGGGAAATCTTGCACCACATGTCGCGCTCCTCAACGCTCGAGCTGTAGACCCGGTTGGAATAGTCGTTGATGGTGACGCTGACCTCGGTGAAGTCAGGTTTGAAGACGTTTTCGGTTTCGTGCGCGCCCGCGATGTAGGGTTCAATGGAAAGGAGAAGGATAGCTCTGCGTCTTTTGGACAAGGCTGGAATGCCGGATCATCTCATACTCCAGCTGAATGTTTCAGCTTGTAGCCCAGCTTGGAGGCGTCGAAGCCCTTCACAACGTTCGAGGCGGGTGCTAGCGTGAGCTGGAAGACAAGATCACTTGGTCTCGCAGGATCTGGCGGTCGAGCCAGATTCGATATTTTATGCCGTAGACGCTGGCCAGCTTTTTCTGTGCTGTGACGTCCGATGTGGGCTTGTAACCAGCGTCCGAGCGAATCTTGTTTAGGTCGTCAATCTGAATGCCCTCCTCAATCATGCTGGCGCGGTTGTCCGTTGTTAGGAAGAGATCCTCAGAAATCTTGTAGTGCCCTCGTACTTTACGACGAGATTTTCGACCAGAGCCCGCGAGACCTTTTGGATGAGGGGGTGTTTGCGTGGGCGCTAAGCACTTTGAGGTCGATGTCGAAACGCAGTGCTAGTGAGCTGGGAACGATTGTTTTATTGGCGCCCAGCTTAAGTACGCGCTTCGCTTCACAGTGCGCTCAGCCCGCAATGCGTTGAGTTTTTTCCATGCGCGATGGTTTGAGGTTTCCTTGCACCATTTATATATTTCTGTCTGTATATGCACTTATATAGCTCTTTGGCATTACAAAGCTTTGCTTTATGTCCAAATTGAGCACTCTGTTAGGATGGGCCATGACCGCAGCACTACGCAATGCTCACTAGTTTACTAGTTTAAGCACTCTAGCATGGCTTGGATGATACCACAATTGTGGCATCGCTTGGGGTAGCTTTATAGCTTACCCTCCATCCTTCCAGCAGCACTGCACTGATGAGGCCCAGTAGGCCGAAACAGTACTGTCTGCAGTTATGCACTTATATATACAGGGGAAGCCAGTTTTTTTCCCGAGTTGGTGTTGGCTAATACCCTCGTCTGTAGTAGTAGTAGTAGTAGTAGTAGAATATATACTGAGAGAGAGAGAGAGAGAGAATGTCAGAACCTGGTGTTTTGACATCATGTCTCTCTTACGTTCTGGTGATAATCCCACTTTCGATCCTAAAGCTGCCGAAGAAGAAGAAGAAGAAGAGGCCGGTGACGATAACCTCAGCGATGACGATGATAACACGCTGCATGAAATCCCACAACCTCCAGATGAACAGGAAGGCTTGCATGGGCCGCAGTCTTATGACGAAAAAACATCCTTGTTGGGTGCTGAGGCAGGATTAAGTGTGGATCGGCTGCGGGGCGACGTCTTTGGTATTGCTAGGGAAGAAATACCCAAAACAAAAACTGGAGACATGAACTGTATCCGGGGGGCTCGCCCAGAAGCTGATTTTAATAAAATAGGTGAGACTCAATTTGGTGGCAAGAAACCCAGAAATGAGAGCAAGTGAGTGGCCGTTGGCCAAACAGGAGGGAAGGGATTTTTCTTAAGAGATAGAAAGGGGATCAAGCTTGCAGGTGGTTTCATAAGAAGATACAAAAGTGCCCTGGGACCACTGGCACAGGAAGTATTACTTGAACTAAAAAGACTAAGAAAACCCAAATTTAAAATCTGGGACTGCTGTTTAGGATCCCACAAAAATTAGAAAATAAAACCGCTAATCTTGCAAATCATCAAAGGAGACTGGAAGCACAAATCGATGACATCAATCAAGGTCAGGAATGCTGCGAAGAAAACAAATCACGACGTCGCGAGCTAAAACAACGGTGCGACAACTATAAGAGAGACCTCGCCGACAGAAAGAAAGAACTGGCCAACCTCAAGAGAAAAAAAAATACCACTATTAAGTAAGAACAAGAAAAGATCCGCAAGCCTCAGCGCGATATTGACGCGACAGATGAAAATATAAAAACCGCTCAAATGGGGCTCGACAATGCGAAACTAGATGAACTCTACGAACGAGTGGAAGAGATAGAAAAAGAAAACAAGAAAGACCAGTAAGTCTCTGATAGCGAAACAGCAACTTCTTCAGAAAGGGAGGCTGCTCAAGATGGGATCAATGACTTCAATGATTATAGGGGGCAGATCGACAAAGCTATCCAAGAAATAGAGCCCTGGTACAAGAGATTATAGGCGTGGATAAAAAAGAACCCCGGCACTATTGTTAAAGCGATTGTCCAATACTCCGATTCCAGAAAAAACCGGAAGTTGCATGCAATTGAGGCTTAAGAGCCCTCGCGGGAAAGTTTAATTTGAAACAAAATGTCGGACGATCAAGTCGATCTTGCTCCCGAGGACATTCCTGGTGCTAGCTTCCGTGAAGATGAGCTACCAATATTGACTGTTAATTAATCAACTGAAATATTGGTTGAAATGTGGTCGTATTAATCAAAGTGGCAAATAAAAAGGAACTTTTTGAAGCTAAGAATATCGTTGTCAACAACGGAGAGAGCCTAGAAGATGCTCTTGTGCGGAAAACTATATGGAAAAGGACAGATTCAGGTGTATTACAAGTCAACAAGAATCACAAATGTATGCAGCAAATGTATGTGGTTAAGAGACTCTGGAGTGTCCTTGCAATCCGTGGAAGTAATGGAAAATTGTTTTGCATGGAAATCGACTTTGAGCCAGAATGGTGGAAGGAGAAACAAAATAACATTGAAGCTTTTTATGATAAACATATCATATATGAGTTAGCTTACCCCAGGATCAGAGATGGCCTATGCAGGTGTAGTTTTCATTGATTACAATCAGATTTGTAAAATCTCGTGCTTTTAGTTAAATTTGCCATGCACAGTGAAAGAGAATGCAAGCATGTTTTACTAAAGTTCGGTGCAGTAATACAGACAAATTAGTTGAGAAGGATCTCAATCTCCAGCATCATAGAAGCTTTTAACAATAGACAAGGTTTTGCACATCAAATGTTAAGATAAACCAGTGAATTACACATTTCCTTAACATGTTAAAGCAGGCTTTTGCCAGTTTACAAGCAAGCAGCTCACTGTCCACAGCTGATTTATCACTCCACATAAACTTAATGGCACAACACTATCAAAGATATGCCAACCTTTGATTCTCCTAATGGACCTTTCGACGTGGATTCTTAAATTGGCAATTCTCATAGTCTCAAAACAGTCTTCCTTGGAGAACTGTTCAGGTTTACTTTGTCGTTTAGGAGGAATGAAAAGTGTTGCCTTCTTTGTTGCCAATAAATCCTGAATGTCAAATCCACGATCAGCCATGATCAGGTCATGTTGATCAAGCAAATCAACAAAAGAACTGCTTTTTACAATCTCCTTGTCAGATATACTTCCTCTATACAAGCTACTCACGAATGTGATCCAAACATTCGGAGAAATTCCTACAAGACCTTTGAATGTGTTGTGGGACTTGTACTCAGAATAAAGTTCACTTTGTTTCTCAAGGTCTTGAGGAGCCTGGCATTTTATTTCTGTGCAGTCTATTATGCATCTTATGTTTTCAAACTCGCCCTTAAAAACTTGAGGTAGATGTTGTTTAATCTGCTCTTTACAAGACTATATAGTGGGGGGGGACAGGGGGGTCAGAACCTCCCGCCTCCCGTACCCTGCTCTCCCGCTTCCCGTACCTTTATCTCCCGCCTCCCGCCCTTTTACGTGCTGCTCCCGTCCCCTGTAAATTGGCAGAGTCAAAACACATCCTAGTCATTTGGCTTCGCAATTCTTAAGCATTTCCTTTGTTTTTAAATAATGTAACAAGATTACCACTGCCATACGTTTCAATTCAATGAAGTTTTGACCTACTTGTTTATCTTCTTTGAGTTCCACCATTTCAGTCCATTTTCATCGGCTCTTCAGATTTGTTTCTGAAATCCGTTTTCAGTCTTTTCAGTGACGACGGTCTCAAAAGTTAATTCTAAGTTGTCTCGTGTTCTGATAGAGTATACGCATTTCCAGTAACCAGTCCGGCGTTTGTTGGGATCAGACAATTAAATCCTACGATTCTCAGTTGAGTAAGGCACGGAGGAAGTTTTGTGGTAAAGTTTTGACATTCAAATTACCATGTTGTCAAGAGCAACTTGCTATGTTTCCAACGGTAACTTTTCATATTTTGACGTCATTCAGTGATTGGCCTGCTTTGTCACTGAATAATGTCAAAATCTGCAAAGTTACCATTGGAAACATAGCAAGTTGCCCTTGACAACATGGTAATTTGAATGTCAAAACTTTACCACCAAACTTCCTTCGTGCCTTACTCAAATGAGAATCGTAGTCAATGGTTAACAAACAGGACAGCACACCTACCGTGCAATTCATAATCTTTAGAAGCAATCTTCTCTTTATTTTCGATGAAGTGGTTCCTGACTGCTTCCCACGCTGTTTTTCCGCCTATTCTAATTGGAATCGATTTCGACTTGTCTAAAACAAAAAACTGGGAAGTAAAACGAACCACTCCACACTCTCCAGCGCGCACATTCCGTTGAGGCATCTCTATACCACGCGGTGAAATCTTTGGTCCGTTCTGATTCACAGTCGTAAGGAGCAAGCTCCCAAGAAGGTCTTCTATGCACGGACCTCTCACTGCCGCACCGAAAAATACTGAGACCTAATAAAATTGTCTTGGACGACATTGATTTGAGATCGCCTGCTCGACTCACCCTTTTGCAATTTGACAGCTTACGCGACATTCATGCCGCTTGACATTTCATGACCTATGACGTGGCCACTGTAAACGGGTTTACCATTTCACCGGAAGTAAGCCTGTTTTTCAGCCCAAGCGCAAATTTTCGTTTGCTCGTTTGCTCAGAAGTCTCAGAAGTGACTGAGAACACGTTAAATGCAAGTCAAATATATTTTGGGTTCTTGTTTTTGAAAGTATTTAACGCATTATTGAATTTAAAAAAATTAGCGTTTCGCATTTCTCTCCCGCCTCCCGCCCTCTTAGAACTCCCGCTTCCCGCCCTTTCCTCTCCCGCCTCCCGTACCCCTCCCGCCCCCTAATCTCCCGGGCTCCCGCCCCCCTGTCCCCCCCCCCACTATATAGGTAAGCTTCCTAGCATCAAATATAGGTAGTTAGCCCACGTTATAGTTATATCTGAAACAACTTGCTCTGAAACACTAAACCTAAACGCGAGATCACGCTCGAATAAACCAAGTCTTAAACGGGTTAAAAAAAGCCAAAACTCGTCAATCGGTTGCAAACTTCTAGCGCAACCAACATTGCGTCCAGGAAACCTCTTTTCTTTCCCTGTCATGAAAGGAAATTTATCTTCAAAATTAATAGAATCAGTATTATCAGGTACAAAACTGAAATAAGTTAATTTTGTGGCATTAGGCTCAACATATTTCCAGAATTCTAATAAAGTTACATAGTCTGGAAATCCAGTGCAAAATTTTATATCTTCATAACTACTTGAAAATCTTTCCAGACCAAACTTGGAAATCCTCTCCTTTGCTTTAAATTCTTGTAATTCGTGAAGCAGCCTTCCATTTTCCATCTTTATTTCTTTCATCCACTCGTCAAGTGTTGGTGGACCGAATAAAACAGAATCTTTTTGGAAATCTTCTGCAATTCCTTCCTGGTCTTTATTTTCATGAGCACTCTCGGCTCTCGTTATCCCTTCAGATTTCTCACATCTCAACTTCTGCCTTTTCGCTCTAGAAAGCGATCCTTCATCCACTTTTGTCCAAGGAAAGACCGATGGTACGCTTCCCGGTTTTAAGTCTCGTCTATGAGCAGTCAGACTCTGTTTAAAATCCGTCGGCAAGAAGTGTTCAGAACAACAAAACTTGTTTCCTACCGTGGCAAAGAAGGCGTCACCTCTTTTTAGACGAATTTCCCACTTCTTCAGTTGTTGTGCGTCCGATGGAAACGCATGAAACGATAAATCGGGTCGATTTTCACTTCGGTTATTACAGTTTGCAGCTGCGCAACATTCGTGACCAATTTTTTTCGCCTTGCTAACAATTTGCCCGGTTGAAGAAGCTTTAAATTTGCCCACGACCCCGTTGTCGTTTGTTTTGTCCGACATTTTTCACGCTGCGAGGGCTATTAAGCCTCACTTGCATGCAACTTCCGGTTTTTCCTGGAATCGGAGTATTGGGCCACTATTGCTGGCACCGTTCTCGGCTCCTTTGCTGCCACTTCAGTAAGCGGGCTAAAAGAACTGGTTGGAGGCGTCGGAAAAGGCTTGAAGTAGCTCCAGACATCCCCGGCATCAGTGGTGCGATTGCCAAATGGATTCTCACGATCAGTACCCCGGGCAGTGTTCTTAGCTACCTTGCCGAACACACCTGGCTGCCGTTGCGTTTATTCTGAACTACCTCCTAAAACGATGCAGTGGACGATGAACAGCACCAC
The DNA here is from genome assembly GCA_014634185.1 of Astreopora myriophthalma. Taxonomy (NCBI): domain Eukaryota; kingdom Metazoa; phylum Cnidaria; class Anthozoa; order Scleractinia; family Acroporidae; genus Astreopora; species Astreopora myriophthalma. The sequence continues at coordinate 46,662 of BLFK01000272.1, forward strand.
TACATCGACCACGGCAATTCCAACCAGCGCCTTGTTAACGTGGTGTGCGTCTGGCTCGTCGGGCTCTGTCTCCGTTTCTGGCTCTGGCTGCGTCTCTGAAGCTGGCGCTGTATTTTTTGCTTGAGAGCTGCCGTCCCCTGGTCTTGCATTGCCTGCCTGTGGATTGGGTTAGATGGGTCATTGTTCAGTCTGTTTACCTGTGTTGACCCATCATTCATGAGGCGCAGGCTGGCTTTTCTCGGCTTTGCGTTTATCGCGTTGTTCACGCCGAACTTAATGTCTGATGTTGCCTGCTTGAGCTGGTTGTTGTATCGCATTGCACTTTGCAGGCTTATCACTATTCTCGAGGGCATTAACCACGCACGCTCCCAGACATCGCCAAATCTGGCAAGGCGCACCTTGGCTTCATCCTCTACAAGTTGGTACCACTGCACGGTTTTGGACAGGTCTGGCTGGAGGATTGTTTCCTCTAGCAGGGACAAGAACTCTGTATGCTCCTCTTTTGCTCGGCTTCCAGTGCCAAGTATGCTGCTTCTAACGTTCACATGCGCGGCGAGGACGCAATAGGCGTACGCCTCTGTTGACTGGTTTATGCACACAAGGCCGGGTGAGGTTAGCTCGCTTGCTGTGTTTGCGACAAACCAGTCGAACTGCTCTATTGCACCTGGGTCTGTGCTAGTCTGCGTCCAGTGTGATCACGTGGCGTGTATCACGTCAGACTCCCTCCATGCATCGTTTCTTTGAGTCCTTGGTCTAGGGACCTGTTTTTATACCTCTCCCCGCCTCACCGTCATGCCCGTCCCCAGGGTCGCCAATCAGCCGTCCAATTCCGCCACTTGAATTTCGACCACGTTAAAAAAGATCTGACGCACCGGTACGTATTGCACGCGATGGTTCACCGACCGTCCCTGGCCGATGCTCTTGAAATCCACTTCATGCAATAGATCCGTCACGCGATGCCCCACCCGACGACTCTGTCCCACGTTGCCCTAGATGTACAACGTAGGTGCTTGGGAAGCCGGACGTTTCTGCCGTCGTCGTCGTTCGAAGAGTTCGTCAAGCCATCCGCCGTTGAGATTGGTCAATTTCCATGAGTATTGTTGTGACATGGCCACGAACTTCCCGATGATCTCCCGGGCTGGGATGTTTCTTTTTCCAGCGTCACGGGATTGACGTAAAGTCAAAGTCATTTTCAGGCCGGGCGTCCGGTCCGTGTCGTCTATGCCCCCAATTCTTTTCAGCAGATCCTTCCAAAAACACAACTCAATGTTCCCGTTTCGAATGGTCGACCATTGTCGACGAGCAACGTGTCCGGCTTCTTCCAATGGTACTCGGGCAGGAACGTTTTCTCGTCCTCCTTCCAGGACCAACCCACTTGCGCCACATTCGAGTACCCGAGTCGCGGATCCTCCAGCACTGCTTTGATGAACAAAGCGCCGTCACGCAGCGATGGACGCGCTGTCACGCCCTCGATATGCTTGCCGACCCGGATGCCCGTCAATGCGCACGGGGTGATACTGCTCGTGCAACGGTACTGAACTTTGCGCAACAGGAACAGACCCTTGTGGAACTCCAGTTACTCTGTTCTTCTTGGATGAAATATGGTCATCGTCAATATGCGTTGTTTGCGTTCGGTTAGCCAAATACGACGAGAACCACTCATGCACAATACCTCTGATGCCATAGTGGTGCAATTTATGTGGAAAAATAGTGTGATTTACAGTATCCAATGCTTTCTTAAAGGGGTTCTGTAACGAAGTTTTGTTGGGAAGACAAAGAAATCCTTCTTTATGGCATTTACTTGTGCCTAAACCATTGTTTTAAATTCAAGAAGAGGACACAGCACGAATTTTTTTGCAGGAAGTGTCATCCCTGATACATCATTGGCCATCTCTTCGAGATCAGGTGCGAAAATTTGAAAACAAATAGGCTAAATTTTTCAAAATGCAATCCATTTTCATCCTTGCCATCCGAACAACAGAAGACAGTAAATAGTCTATGTGCAGTAACATGGTCGTCAATAAGCAAACTGCATTCTGTTATTTTTGGTTTTCCCTGATTGAAAGACATCCTTTAGCATTCTACGGTGAGGCCAAAATAGCGTGATAGAGCTCCTTTAAAATGGAAAAAAACACCACATGTAAACATTTTCTTGTCCATGTTTGTTTGTATCGAATTCACTATTTCCAAAATTGTATGCGAGTGAAAAATTTGTCTCTAAAGTCTTTCGGATTTGAAGCTGGAGAAAGAGGTCTGTCGCCTGACCTGCACAAACCTAATTCTACAGACTAGTCTCGTGTGTAATTCGACCGTTGCTAGTCAAACAATAAACCGCTCTCCAAGTCACATGAAATCCGTGATTTATTCCGTATTATTTTGAAAATTCTCTTTGCTTGCGTAGCATTAGAAGACAATAGCCATATTTAGCTTGTTTTCCCAATTCATACCACGTGATGTTTTCCCAATTCCCAATTCAGACCACGCTATATTCTCAAGGGATTTTTGTTTTGTATTTTCAAAAATTATGCATGCATATGCACGTGCATAAAAATAAATTGGAAAGAAACTGTTCCCTAGAGTATCATCACGTGGTGTTGAAATGATAAAACAAATTGTACAAGCTAAAGAGGTCTATTGGTTTCTGTTCGCTATTGTTATAGCGATTTGTAATGAGATGTAATGTAGTCCTAGGAATTTAGGCATGCAAATGTCTATTAGCCATTTCAGAGTTGTGCAGGGAACTGGGGCGAGTTTCAAATTTGAACCAATCGATAAACTGACACCATCACATGAAAGATAATATTGAGATTTGCCATCTGTCCAAGTTTGATTCTGTTAGTTCGAACAGAGACCAAGTTACAGACTTTAAAACACAATTAAAAATCCATACAAATGTCTCTAATTTTGAGGCTGCGTCCCCCAAAACCATATGAACTCTGAAAAATTTTATCAGAGTTGGGACAGCTGGAAAATCCTGTCATGGTCCTACCATTTGGAAATAGGAGAGGTGAAAATCACTTTGTTTGCCTATTTTTATGAATATTACAGAAATCTTAAAAATTTTAAGAGTTTATATGGTTTTAGGGGACACAGCCTCAAAATTAGAGACGTTTGTATGGATTTTTAACCGTGTTTTAAAGTCTGTAACTTGGTCTCTGTTCGACCTAAAAGAATCAAACTTGGACAGATGGCAAATTTCAATGTTATCTTTCATGTGATGGTGTCAATTTATCGATTGGTTCAAATTTGAAACTCGCCCCAGTTCCCTGCGCAACTCTATGCATGCACGTGGACGTGTTTGTGTAAATAAAGTTCTTAGTATGCGAATCAGTTCTCGGTCGTTACATCACTACCTAATCCAGAATTTAATTTTTACTTCGTTTGAACGTTGTCTTTCATTGAGAATTAAACGAGACTTATCTCTAAGTTGAAGTTTGAT